>ABLG01000054.1:0-159377 GCA_000172435.1 Meloidogyne hapla | reverse complement strand
TTTTGACATTTTGGAATCAATTATTTTATGATTTTTGGTGGGCCAAAGTGTACGGCCCACTAACTCTATAATAATATACTAGAATTTCGAAAAAAAAATTTTTTTCGTTGATGTCAAAATGTCAAAAAAATTGATTAAATTTGAATCGATTCAAATTTTTTAAACTTGACTGGAACCTAAAAATTTTTTGATTTCTAGTGGGCCAAAGTGTTCGGCCTACTGAATCTATAAGAATATTTTGGAATATCTAAAGAAAAATTGTTTTTCATACTTTTTTACTTAATATATATTTAGATATTATTTGCATAAATTAATTAAATTTAAATAATTATTTCTTTGTTTTCCTCATTTAAATATTAATTAATCATTTCCCCTCATGTTCTTGCAGGTTCTTCTCCGATTCATTAAGCCAACTCATCACTGCAGTCAGAGCTGCAATGATTGCTGGAGTGCCGAACCCGTGGGTGACCTAAATGAATGGGGAGAATGTTTATAAAAACATTAAATTAATAAAAACATTAATAAAAACAATAAAACATTAAACAAACAAAAATAAGCATCGAACATTTTAATAATATTAAGAATAAAACGTCTCAACAACAAACTTTCAAACTTTTTTACAAACTGTACAAAAGTAAAATATTCTCAAACATTATTAAAACTTTAAAAACATTACATATCTCAAAAACAAACTTTAAAACTTGTTTTTACAAACTTACTTAAAAAGAAGTTTGTTTGTTTCAAGTTTTACAAAAGTCAAGTTTGTTTTACAACACTTTGGTAAAACTTTGTTAAAACTTTACAAACATTACAAAAAAATAAAAGAAAATCAGTTAAAGATACAAAATCATTAAAAACATCCAAAAAACATAAAACCCTACCATAGAGAAATGTGTTAAATGTTGTTGTATTGAATGGTCTAGAACTGGTCTACAAGCAGTTCCTTGACACACAGGACTTCTGTCTTGTCTTAACAGATCCATTAATTCTGAAAGTGTTTGACGTGAAATTGCTATCATTTGTTTTCTTCTTTGTGTTTCGATTGGGGCTGTTTGGGGTTTGAAAGACATGAAATCTGCTATTTGTTTAGCTGGAAACTCGTTCTCGCAGATGGAATGACTAAATAATATTAATAATGTTTTATTGATGTTTATGTTTTATTGATGTTTTAATTAAAGTTTTATTAAAATTGTTTTTATTAAAGTTTTACAAATCTTTTGTTAAATGTTTTGTAAAACAAAGTTTTACAAAACTTGGGAGTTTTGTTTTTTAAATAAACTAGTAATGTTTTAATAAAGTTTTAGATGCTTTATTGTTTTCCAAGTTTTAAACTTTCTAAGTTTTATAAAGATGTTTTTTTATTTTTACAAAACCTAGCTATTTTGTATTTTTAAATAAATCTGTATAATTAAAGTTTTATTTTTTTCCAAGTTTTAACATTCTAAGTTTTGTAAATGTTTAGATTAAAGTTTTATAATCTTCAACAAATGTTTTTAATTCTTTAAAAGTGTTTTGCTTAAATTTAATTAAAATTAAAACAAACAAGTCTTTTGCCAAGTTGTATGCTTCATATTCTACCAACGCTGTTAAAGTAGAAACCTTTTAATTAAGAAAAATATTTTTAATAAATATTAATTTTTCTATTAATTATTTTTTACATTTGTCGTCTTTCGCCTTCCAGCTGGAAGAACTAATCCATATATTTTTAGTTGATCTCGAAGGGATTTCCCTCCATCCTTTGATTTTGCTCTTTAATTAATTTTAATTAATTTTTTAATTTAATTTAATCATACCGACGTAAAATTCCACCAAGCACAGAGGCATTTAAACATTCTGGGGGATTAATTCGTCTGTGAATTTCCCCAACAGTAACTCGATATTTTGGTGTTGAACTGAGTAAGGAAAGACGTCCTAGAAGGAGCGAATGTTTTGATTTTTAAATTAAATGTTTTTGAGATAATGTTTTTTGAATGTTTTAATTAAAGTTTTAAATGTTTTAGCTATATTTAATGTTTTACAATTGTTTTTCTTGTTTTAAACAAAGTTTGTTTTGTTTGTTTTCAAGTTTATTTAAAAATGTTTTATTTAAAGTTTATTTAATTAAAGTTTTGATGTTTATGTTTTACTACTGTTTTTCTTGTTTTAATTAAAGTTTAATTAAGTTTCTAAAGTTTTAAAGAATGTTTTTACAATTTCTTTTTTTTTAATATTCCCATAAAACAAACCAGGTACTGTACAAAATGTTTCCATCGGATTGAGCGGAGGCATTCCGGGGGACGGAATTGAATTAGTCGAAATTAAAGAACTCCCTAAAGTTGAAGAAACAGCAATTGAAGGACATATTGGTGTAGCTATTGAATGATTATTTGGAGGGACTATTCCAAGAAGATGTCGAGTTGTAGTGTTTCTAGGATGTTTAACACCCTTACGGATAACACTGCTACTTTCTGAAGATATTGATGATTTTATTAAAAACCCTCCATTGCCTTGTTGTGACTCGTCTGAGCTCTAAAACTGATTTTTGGGATTTTTCTAGATTTTTTAAGACCCACCCCTTCCTCTTCAATTTTTTCTACGCCTCGAGAAGTAGACTGAAACGACTGTGGAAGAACCATTAATAAATCCATCTAAAAATATTATTTTTGTAAAATTCTGATTTATTCTGATTTTTGTATTTTTATATTGTGCAAAAACATACTCCATCAATAGATCTATTTGTTTGTTGCTGAATTTGATGAAACTGTGCTAACGAACAAGATTGTGTTTGAGTTAAATTATGCCCTTCCAATGCTGTCATCATCGCATAATCAAGAGAAGAGGGTTGTTCTGATTGTTGTGATTGAATATAATTATGGGAGGAGGATTGACGTAACTGTAAATGTTGTTGGTTCTGTTGGGGGTGATGTTGGGAAAGAGGGGCTGTTGCAGCAAACATTGTTGGATAGCCTCCCTAGATTATTTTTTTAATTTTTAAATTATTTATTGTGATTTTAGAGGCTTTTTTAAGTCATTTACATGATAATCTGAAGCATATCCTGTTGCCCCGAAATTATAAGAAGACCCAGCTGTTCCTTGAAAATGTGAGGTAGAAGCTGAAAGTTGGTTTTGTTGTATTTGTTGTTGTAGCTGTTGAGATTGACTCAAATTTGAATCAAATCTTTGACGCTGTGCTGTAGCTAATAACCTTTGTGGGGATGTAAAATCTGTGGTGTTGCTACTACTGGGGCCAATGCGAAGATTGTTTCGCTTAATAATTTATTTTTTATTGTATTTTTATTGTACAATAATTTATAAAGTCAGAATATATTTTTAAAAACTGTACAGTACAGTTAATTGAATTTACAATAATTGTATTTTAGTTAACAGAATTTAAAACCAGAATTATTAAATAAAATAATTATCTTTACAGTTAGTTCTAAATAATTTTAAACTGTACTTTACAAAAATTATTGTAAAAATCAGAAAATAATTTTTAAAATCATAAATTTAATACATTGGCGCCATTGCTATTACTGCTACTGCTATGCATGTCTTCACAACACAAAAACTCCGCCCCCAACTTCTATCGGTGTTGTTTGCCTCGTGGCTGTGCCTGAAGCGTTGCCCTGAGGCCTATAGTTGGATTGCTTTAGGGTGTTGATGGAAGTTGTGTAGCTTTACTTTAAATGGTAGAGGAGGTATTTTTGGGGAAAGTTGTGTTGTGAGAAAAGAAAATAATATTTTTGGTTTTATTGCTGACAGCCGAAGTTACTAGGAGGAGTAAAAATAATATAACGGGAAGGAGGTTTTCGGCTGATTGAGAGAAAGCGCGATCGGAGAAAAGATGAAGGATGATTTGAAGTAATTTACTAATTAAATTATTTAAAAGATATTAAAATCAGAATTCTATAATTAAAATTACAATAATTATTTTAATAAAACACAAAAGTTAAAAAATCAGAAACACAATCCACATCCGTACAAAACACAATCCGTACAGTAAATACAATAATCAGAATTTATTTAATACAATTATACAACCGGAAAATAAATATAACCGGAAGCTATATATATACAAGAGAAATCAGAATATTTATATTTATAAATACAACCGGAAATTATACAAAAATAAAGTTTTATTTAATAGAACTGTAAAGTTTATATTTACAATTGTACTGTTAAGTTTATTTATTACAGTTTATTTATTAAGTTTATTTATTACAGTCTGCAAATACAGTTTTCTGATTATAATTCCAAGTTTAATTTTATTCTTTTAACTTTCCATAATATATTTATTTAATTTCAATACTATTTCTCCTCTATTATTAGAGAAAGCTACTTCTCATAATTTATTCTTCTACGTAATAAACACAAATATTTTTATATTTTATCATTACTTGATTTATTTTTACATCTAAAACAACTTTCTCTTTTCCTAATTTTGCAGCAGATTCTTTGCTAAAGACAAAGAAAAATAAATTGAAGAATGTTGTTGCTACTAGTAAAAGCCGATAACAACAACAACTCAATATAATCAATCTTTAATCAGAAAAGAAGTAAAAATTGTTCCTGGAAGGGAAAGAGAAAAGAGAGAGAAAGTAAATTTTAGTTGATTATTTTGGTTGTTTTGCTCAAAATTGATTGTGGTCGAAAATTACTAAATTTTATTTAGTTTCAGTTAAAAGTTGGGTTAAAGTAGCAGCAATATAAAATAGCGGGGTTGTGCGCGATTTTGTGTGGAAAAGGGAAATTAAAGACAAAAGAGAAAAGAAAACAATTTTGAAAGAATTTTTGGGTTATTTAATAATTATTTTATTTAAATGTTTGGAAATAAAGTTGTGAAAGTGAAAATTTAAAAAGCAAAAATAAAAATTATAATTATAAAAACATTAAAAACATAAAATTATCAAAAATATCCATTAAAACATATTAAACGTATAAAAACATCCAACTTTTCTAACTTGTTGTTAAAAAAGTTTATTTTCTAAAAACAAATAAAACATATACAGCATCAAAAATTAGCAAAAACATTTAAAAACTTAACAAACTTTACAAATAAACTTTACAACATTAAAACTTAAAAATAAACTTGTTGTAATGTTTTACAATTTAAAAGAACTTGTTTACGGTTTTACAAACTTAAAACTTATAAATAAACTTGTTGTACAATTAAAAACTTAAAACCTAAAAATTAAACTTGTTGTAAAGTTTTACAATTTACAAAAAAAACATTTCCAAACTTTACAAACATCTTAAAACTTTACAAAAAAGGAAATAAACATTTGTTGTGAAATAAGAGAATTTTGTAAATTGTTTTACAATTCTTACAAAAATGATGAGCATTATATTGGCAAAGTTTTTCTTTTTATTTACATTAATATACAGTCCTTCAAATCCTTCCAAAAATGCTTATTTATTTTTAATGTTTCATTTTCCCCACTTATACTATTAATTGTTTAAAAAACAACAAAAGCTTATGCGCTAACAAATATTTTTTGTTTGTAATAATAATAGACCCTTCAATATTTACACCTTTATTTGAATAAATCTTGGGAGATTTTGAGAAGAAAAAATTTTTTAAAAGGGAAAAGCTGGATATAATGATGAAATAATTGAAAAGAAAAAATAATAAATTGTTTTATTTAAAGCACACCTTTTTTAGTTTTCAAGTTTTTTTGATAATTTCTATACCAATCGAAAGCTCTGGATATGCAGATTCTTTTTTCTTTTGGGACTGATTATTTCTGATTATCCAATAAAAAGATATAGTCGGATAAGTGAGGGTAGTTTTCAATTTTTATCAGGTTACAACGGGGACTCAACAGTCAAAAATCTCAAAAAAGATGAGACTCAACTAGGGAGGACTCAAATGTCCCAACTGTCCGTAAAAAAGTCGAGACTCAAAAAGTATGGTTCAAAAGAAACAACGAGACTCAACCGACCCCATCCGAAATTTCTTTAAATTTCCGACCAAATTCTACAAAATTGGCGTTATGTTTATATTTTTTATTTTATTTGAGAGACTACATAGCGAGACTAGAAGGGGAAAATATAGTTGTTTTAAAATTTTTAGTTTTCTGCGCGTGTTTTTTTCGTTTCCTGTCGCTTTTTTTTTTCAGTTTTTAGACTATTATCGATTCTATTGTATTGATTAAACTTATTTTAGTCTATTTTAGTCTTTAATTCATCTAATTTGTTCATTTCAACACAAAAATTCTTGACGCTTTATTTATGTTCTCATCAAATGGTTTGCCTTTTATTTTTGTTTTTGATTAAAATAAATTTAATTTAGCATACAGCTCTTATGGTGGGACTGGTTATTCTGGATATGGAACTCTTTCAACGTTAGTTTTTGGTTTTGGAACTTGGAAACTTTTTTGGGTTTCGTTGACTTTCTGAGTCTATGATTATTGATTCTTGCGGACATTTTGCGGGTGTTTGTTTGAAGTCCGTTGTTGATCCAGTATCCCCCAAAATAACAAACGCTGACTTTTTGACATTCCAATTTGAATTTGTCTTGCTGATTGCAAAGAGTTTTATTCTAGAAACTTTTCTCCCTGTTTCCCTTAAAATCAATAATCAATAGCTTGTCTTTTCTCTTCCCTTCTTTAACTCTTCACACATTTGTCTTCATTCATCAATAAACTCTTTCAATTTTTCAGAGCAACTATTAGCTATGAAACGAATTCAAAGGATCCAGTGCTTCTCAGGTTTAAATTTCGAGCTTCTTTTTCATTTTCTAGAGCTCGTGTCTTTGTCGGCAATATGAACCCAAAAGTTGGAAGAGAAGAAATCATTCAACTGTTCCGATCTTATGGCACTCTTATGGGTGTGACAGTCTTCAAAGGTTATGCTTTTGTTCAATTCTCGCATGGAAGCGAAGCTGATTTGGCTGTTACTGCATTGAATGGTTACAATTGGCATGGCAGTCCTTTGGGTATTTTATTTTGATTTTTCTTTCTATTTTGATTTTTGGGGTTTCGGGTTTTTCTTGATTGACTTCAAGCTGCTTTTCTTTTTTTGTTGGGTGTTTTGATTGGCGCCAAGACTTTTTGACCATCGAAATTAGGCGTCTTCTACATTCATGGGGTAGAGCTATTGCGCTATCGTTGACTTTTGAGCTTCTTTCTCAAGCGCCTTGTTTGACCTTGAGTTCACCATTGCTTCAGCGTGGGGTCTTCTATTTGTATGGATTAGAGTTTTTGCGCTATCGTTGAGTTGCGGTTTCAGAGTAACCATTCGTTTTCTCAAGCGCCTCGCTTGACCTTGAGTCACGCTTGACCTCATTCTTCTTGGATTTTTGAAATTGTTGATGTTTTGTCTTTGTGGTTTCTTCTTGAATTTGTTTGACTTTTCCTGCTTCAAGTTGGGCTGGTGCCTCTACATTTTGCCTCTACATTTGACTTGCTGACTGAGCCTCTCAAGCGACGCGCTTGACCTTGGGTCTATTAACATCCCTGGGTCCTAGATTTTTTAAATCATCGATATTTTGTCTTTTTTGGTTTCCACTAGAGTTTTTTTTACTTTTTTCCTATTTTGATGAGGCTGGTGCCTCCTTTATTTCAGCGTTAAGTATTTTGAATTACTTTTCACATTTTTCTTCTTTATTTCATTTTCTTCTGCCTTTCTATTTAAAGGCTTTTTAAAATAATTTTTTTTTATTTTCAGGATTTTTTAAAGTTTTATGATTTTTTTAGTCTTTTTAATTCTAAATTAATTTTTTATTTTTCAGACATTTTATCCCAAGTATATTTAAATTTTTATTTTTTTCCATTTTTTATTTTTTTTCAGAATTTTTATTTTGTTATTTTTCATTTTTGTGAAGATTGCAAACTTGCTATAACCGGCTTTGCTGGCAAGCACATGACGGTTACCACTACTCCTGGTATTGGAGTAGCAAAGGGGATGGGGTTTGTTTTTTAGATTTTTTTGAAAATTTTTTTAAGATTTTTTTGGGGTTTTTTTTATTTTAAATATTTAATTTTTGTTTATTTTCTGAAGTCTCATTTTTATTCTTTTTTAGTAAACGGAATCAAAACCAGCCTCAACCTTTACCACCAACTGGTGCTCAGACAAAAAGGATTAAAGTTGACTACAACACTGCGAATAGAAATGTTGCTGAGAATTTGGAGTACACTGATTTGGCTAGCATTTATCCTCATGGTTTATTTTTTTATCTTTTATTATTAAGTTGGGAGAACACTTCAAGTTGGGATAAAATGTCACCTTTCCCCTTGGGTGCAGTAAAATGTCTCAATTTTTATTTTAAAGTCCTAATGTCTTTGGGATGTCTCTAGGATTGAAAGGAACGACTGAATATCCTCTAGACTTGACAAATTGTCCAATCTTCAACATATTGAAAAAAAATATTTTTTCAGTTGGCTGTGATGACACCTTAATTTGTGGAGTCTGTCGTATGGTTACCAAAGACTTGGCTGAGTTTGTTGAACATCGCAAACATCCATGCAAGATTCCTAAACCAGGTTTCGACTTTTAATTTCTTTCTAATTTAAAATTTTCTTTTCTTCAAGATGGCGAGCCAGACGCTTTGTTGTGTTCAACCTGCAATCAGGAATGCCCGAACAGTTGGTCTCTGCTTCAGCATATTAGTTCAACACACAATAATTCATTCTACAAAGAAGTCTTCTTTCCTAAATCGATGGGAGGTTTCAACAATAGTTGTGGTATTGGTGGAGGAAGTTCTGGTGGCGGTGCTGGTGGTGGATGTGATGGAGAAGATGGTTCAACAAACAGCATTGAAGATATAAAAATTATAAGTTCTACAAAAGAAGTGGATGTCAGTATGGAACAAAAATGAAGATGAAGAAAGAAGAGGAAGAAGAAATGATGAGAAAGATGTTTTTCAATTTATTGATTTTTTGAGTGTGACATTTGAGTATTTTATTTAAGTTAGGTTTCTTGAGTGGGAAAATCAAGTTTTGATTACAAATTGTAATTTGTTTTTATATCCCTCTATTATTTTTCAAGTTGTATTTTACAATTTTTTTAATCGAAAAAATTTTATTTTAATACCTTTATCTTTTTAAAGTTTGTTTAATTTTCAAAGTTTATTATCTTTTGTGTTTTGATTTTCTAATTTTTTTCTTTTGTTTGTTTCAAGAATGGCGACTTTTTGTGATTGGATTGGAGAGGCCTTGTGGACAAAACTTGCGGATCCTTTAGTTCAATTCCTCTACTAATTCAATTATTTTTCAGTGTTCAAAGGATGAAGTTTTCAAAAGATGATGGCATTGGACAAAAAGTTGTTTGATTCAAAAGGTTTATTTGAGAATTTTTATGTTTTAACACGAATTCATTTTTTAGAACTCAAATGCTATGATGGTGGTATTGGTGGTGCAATGGTGGCCTTGGTGGTGCAGTTGTTGATGCTGCTGCCTTGTGCAGTCCAGCACGCAGTTGTTGATGCTGCTGCCTTGTGCAGTCCAGCACGCAGTTGTTGATGCTGCTGCCTTGTGCAGTCCAGCACGCAATTGTTGATGCTGCTGCCTTGTGCAGTCCAGCACGCAGTTGGTGATGCTGCTGCCTTGTGCAGTCCAGCACGCAGTTGTTGATGCTGCTGCCTTGTGCAGTCCAGCACGCAATTGTTGATGCTGCTGCCTTGTGCAGTCCAGCACGCAGTTGTTGATGCTGCTGCCTTGTGCAGTCCAGCACGCAGTTGTTGATGCTGCTGCCTTGTGCAGTCCAGCACGCAATTGTTGATGCTGCTGCCTTGTGCAGTCCAGCACGCAATTGTTGATGCTGCTGCCTTGTGCAGTCCAGCACGCAATTGTTGATGCTGCTGCCTTGTGCAGTCCAGCACGCAATTGTTGATGCTGCTGCCTTGTGCAGTCCAGCACGCAGTTGTTGATGCTGCTGCCTTGTGCAGTCCAGCACGCAGTTGTTGATGCTGCTGCCTTGTGCAGTCCAGCACGCAGTTGTTGATGCTGCTGCCTTGTGCAGTCCAGCACGCAGTTGTTGATGCTGCTGCCTTGTGCAGTCCAGCACGCAGTTGTTGATGCTGCTGCCTTGTGCAGTCCAGCACGCAGTTGTTGACAATGAATATCAGATGCAACTTTGGCCATGGACCTTCTTCAAATCTTTAAGTTTGTTTTTTTAATTTTATAGTTTGCATTTCCGCAAGTTTTGTCTGCAAGTTTATTTCCCCAAATCCTAATAAACATATCCTTTGACTACATAAAATGACTTTATACTTCGATGGATTCAGCAACTCTTTCTGGTATTTTATCTTTCTTCAATTTGCTAAATTTTTATTTAAGGTCTCAATAAACGTTAATTGTTGTGCACAACCTGATGGAGTATTTCAGTCAACACCTTTGGAAAATAAAGTTTTTTAATTTATGATGACAAGGTTTTTTTAACTGTTTAATTGTTTTGAGAGAAAATGTCCCTTTGAGAAAATTCAACACGAGCCCAGGATTTTTCAATTTCTTGTTGTCAGAACCAAAATATATTACCCTAAAACCTTTAAAGAATTTTTAAAAATAAGAAAAATAATTTATTTTTTAGTCACAGATGTTTTACATAATTTTTAAAAAATAAATCTACAATCAAAATCCCCAAAATACATTTTTATTTGTCACCCTCCAATAACGCATTAATTTCGTCATTTAATTCATCATCCACAATTAATTTGTTCTCGTCTTCTTTTTTACTTCCATTGCTGCAATTTCCATTGACAACTTCAAACTCGTCAAAATCCTCAAATAAATCTTTTTCTAGTGAATCGTCTTCTTGTTCCACTAAAAATTTAAACAATTTCAGATTTTTAGGAATTATTTTCCCCAAGCGGGTTCGAACCCACGCCCTTCCCCTTTAAAGCTATTCAATTTATCCCGCTTAACCAAAAAATTTATTTTCCATCAAATTACCCCAAACATTTCTTAATAAAATTTTAAAAAGTAAAAAACCTTTTTCTTGTTCCTTTTCATCCTTTGCACTTGTTTTTGGCTCTTCTTGAATATTCTGAACCGATTTCGTCTCACTAACTGCTGGTGGTTTGTCCCCCAATACTTTCTTCACAAGAGATAATTTATAAGCGTAATTTTGCCAGAATTTTCCTTCTGTGATTCTTAAAATGTAAAACATTGTTCTCTTTCGTTCAGAAGATTTTATAAATTTTTCCTATTTTTTCTCGAATTTTTAAATTTATTTTTAAACCTTTTTGGCACCAATTCAAAGCGAACACCTTCCAAGCGAGGATCCAACTTGAAGAATTCCTTTGCATTTGATTTAATCTCTTCAACCTCAGTTCCAATATCAGAAGAAATTGGTAAGTCTTCAGTAAAGTTTTTTGTGTCCTTAAAACAATAACTTAAGTTTAGTTAGGTGCGATAAATTAAATTTTCTTGAGGGTCGGGGGTTCGTTCGAACCCGCTCGGGGTAAATAATTTTCTCTTGACTTCTTTTTCGATGAATAAGTATTTTTAGCCAATTTAGACATTTTAAAACATTTTTAGAAATAAAACACCTCCAAAATGCCCATAAAATCCATTTAAAATCTTCAAAAAAATGTCTTACACTTGAAATTGAAATAATGTGCCTTTTCGCCTCTGGATTGTCAAGTAAAAGACATAATTGACTCGAATACTCTGCTTTTGTTTGTTTCTCAGATTCCAACTCGTCAATAAATTTTTGTCTTTCTTTTTCAAAATTCCCAATAATTTTCTTAAAAATTAAATAATTTAATAAAAAATATTTTAAAAATTAGATAAACCAGTGGAGTAAAATTTTTAGCTTCTTCCTGTAATTTTGTAGAAGCTTTTATTGCCATTCCAAACATTTTATCTGTAAAAACGAATTCTTCAATTTTTTAAAAATAATTTACTCTGAGCGGATTCGAACCCGCTACCCCTCCCCCAAAGAAAAACAATTTATCCCACTTAACCAAAATTCCTTAAAATTTTTAAAAGATTTACTAGCAAAGAGCGAGGGCTTAGAAGTCTGTTCCTCTTTCGTCTCTTTATCTTCTGGCACTTCCACAATCTCCACACTTTCTTCTGATTTTTGTATTTCACAGTCTTCTTCCTTTTTGTTAAACGAGGCTATTTTGTTTTCTACATTGGCTATGGTTGATTTAATATTGCTAAAGAAGGTACTCATTTTTTAAAAATATTTTTCTAAAAATAGAAAAAATAAATAAAGAGATTGATGAAAGATAAATTTATTTTAAAATATGCGTTACATAAATGTGCGAAAAAGTAATAAAAAAAGGTAATAATTGACAGATGGATATGTTTATTCAATAAGCAAATATTATGGATGTGGGCCATATATTCGCAAAGAAAATATATATAATGTTTGAAAAACATTACGACAAACTATTATAGTAATTTAGGAGTTACTGTAACTTGACAGTTACTATAGTTTGAGGCAGCACTCAACTGTCCCGCTCTCAACTTTTGGCACCCAACTGTTCCGACTGGAAAGGGACACTTAGACGCGAGCTAATTAAACACAAAAAGGACAATAGAGTCTTGGCCTATTATTTACATCTGTTTTAAAAAATATAAAAAAAAATTTTAAACAATAAAAAATGCACTAGCTAAAACCTAGTGGCCATGGACGGTTCAATTATTTTCAATTTAGACTCTAATGTCGGCGCATAGTTTTTTGCTGATTAAAACTTTTTTTATCGATTTTTTAATAACTTTGAATAGTTCACAAAGAGAATGTTTAATGTACTATAAAAAGTCGCTCAGATTCTATACAAATTCTTTTAAAAATATTCAAAGTTCTTTCAAATTTACTTCAATGGGTGAAAATGATTTAAAACAACAAATTGATTCTTTAATTCGCAGTTATCCTGATTTTCCTTCCAAAGGAGTTCTTTTTAGGTTAATTAATTTAATTAATAATATACACATTAGAGTCTGAGAGAAAAATTGAGTATTGGATATGAGACTCAAAAGTCCAAAAATTTAAAATTCAAACAACTTTGAGGATGTGCGCAATTTTTTGGCGTTATGCATTTTGGCGTTTAGTTAAAAAAATTTGCGCTCAGCCTCATCGAGACCTTATATAATTTTTAATCAAAAAATATTTATAGAGATGTACTTCCATTATTCTCAAAACCTACACTCGTTCGTTCTCTTTGTTGTGATGTTGCTAATCGTTATAAAAATAAAATTGATTTGATTGCTGGATTGGAAGCAAGGGGTTAGTGAAACGACTCAAAAAACACCAACATTTATTTAAAGGTTTTCTTTTTGGACCAATTATTGCGTTGGAATTGGGAATTCCGTTCGTTCCAATACGTAAACAAGGAAAGCTTCCTGGCGCTGTAATTTCGGCAAGTTATCAGAAAGAATATGGAAAAGATGTTTTTGAAGTACAACAAGATGCACTTTCTGCTGGGCAGCGCGTGCTGATAGTGGACGATTTGCTAGGTATGTATTTCGGGTTTTGAGAGAGGGGAGACTCTAATGAACCTTTATTAGGTTTGACTCTAGTGAGACTCAAATGACACTTCAATTTAAGACTCTTGGTTTCCCTTTAGCTTAGACTCTAGTATCAAATTCAAGCCCAGACTCTAATAACCTTTTAATTTTATTTAGCCACTGGGGGCTCGTTACGTGCTGCAGAACAATTGGTTAAACAAACAGGTGCGGAAGTATACGCAAACTTTGTTGTTATCGAATTGGGGGATTTAAATGGAAGAAAAGTTTTAAGCAGTGAAGTTGATGCATTTTTGACTTATTAAAACAAAGAAAAATATTTAAAATTTCACTTAAAAAATTAGCTTTCTACTGCCTTAATAATTATATTAATTTTAAAAATGTTTGATCCCAAAAGGGTTCGAACCCACACCCTCTTTGGGGAGAAAACCAAACATAAGCCACTTAACCATAAAATTAAAAACTTCGATTTTTAAGCTTCTATCAATAAAAAAATTTAAAAAAATATATTTTTATACAATTTTTATAGTACAATTGATGACTAAAAAATAATATTATTACATAAAAATAAATCCAAAATTAGTAATTTTCCCTTAAAAAACTAGATAAAAAAATAAAAAGAAAGATTTTTTTGTTAAATAGTTGCTTGAAATGAAAGCACAAACACAATTTAAGAAGGAAAAGGTGATTTTATTATTTAAAAGTTTTGTCAAATTAATTGAAGAAAAAAAACATTTTTCTGTCACACAAAATTATATAGATAAATCAAAGGAAATGACAAAATTTGTCCAAATATATTATTTAAAAAATTTTAAAAATCACCAAAAAATAAACCTTTATCTTTTACAAATCCTTTTTTGTCTCCTTATGACGATTTGGCGTTTTGGGAGAGACTGTGAAAGCTGTAGGAGCAGCTTCCCCATCAACAACTTGAGGAATTTCCATTTTCTCGTCTAAAAATTGAAAAAAATAATTTTTGTAATTTTTTTTTAACATAGAAATACCCCAAAAACTAATTAAATATAATTAAAATTAATTTTAAAAAATGTTTGACCCTAAAAGGGTTCGAACCCACAACCTCTTTGGGGAGAAAATTGAACATAATCCACTTAACCATAAACTTAAAACTTTAAAAAATTAAAAAAAATTAACCGTTGCCAGCATCAAAAGATTCTCCAAGTAAAAGGCGATTTGCATCAGTAAAAACAGCAGAAGCAGAAAAAGTTAATGCCTGATCACGGATGAAACGGGCTCGGCTAAGGCATTTTTCTAAAGGTGAGGTACCGTCTTTGCCATGGGATTCTTTAAAAAATTAAAATAATAAAAATTCTTTTAATTAAAAAATAAACCAATAATCGCTGCATTAAGTGCTCTAGCCACAATATCACGTTGAGTTTGGTCAAATAAATAAGAATTGGCAGACTGACTAGGGTCACGATAACATAAAAGAGAGAAGGCAGCCTTTTAAATAAAATTTTTAAAATTTAAAAAAAATTTAAAAATTCCAAACATTCATTCTGTGCCTCAAAGCTGCACAATTTTGTTGTCCAACATCTTCTCCAACATTATCCATTGCAAAACGAGAGATTTCTTGACCAAATTCCAAAAGTGGGGCATATCGGGAAAATTGATTTTGTTCTTCTGGATTGGCAAAACCTCCATATTCTGATGATTCGTTTTTATTATCATCAAAGCCAACTTCCATCTGGAAGCCATCCATTGCTAATTCTAGAAATTAAAAAAAAAATTAAAAAAATATTCTTAAGGGAGCAAGTCTACAGCTGAACCCAGTCTATCTGCAGAACCATAGCTAAGCGTAAAAATGTTTTATCAAGTCAATTTTGGTACCATTAGACGCAGCTCGACGAGACACGTCGAAGCATACCAAAATTGACCAGATTCGACTTTTATAGCCCAAGTTATAAGACCTGAAGTATACTAGGTTGAGATACCCGCTATTAAAAAAATTATTTTTTTACCCAATTCATTAGCCAAATCATCATTTCCTGCTCCAAATTCACCAGAATCATATTCTTTAATTATTGTTGTGCTAGTTGGGGGTGTTCCAACAAGTAGAGAACAACCATTTGAACGAGCATCACCATTAGACATTACATCAAGTGTTGTTGCAGGACATATAAATGATGAAGATTGGCCTATTCCATCACGACTTTCTTCGCTAAATTCCATAAAATCGTCATCTACACGTTTGGTAAAAGCATTTGTTGAATTTCCATTTTGTTGCTGTTGGTTTGAATGAGAATTTTGTGGCTGTGGTTGATCAGCGTTATCCTCTAAAAAATAATTTTTTAAGCTACTTAAAAACCCTTAAACTAATTTTTTGAACAAATAAAAACCCAGAAATGACTAAAAATAATTAAAATTAATTTAAAAAAATTATGACCCCAAAAGGGTTCGAACCCACGACCTCTTTGAGGACAAAACTAAAAATAAGCCACTTAACCATAAATTTAAAACTTTAGTGAAAACATTAAAAATAAGCCTAAATACTTAAAATAAATTCCCTCTCACCATTACTAGAACGCCGTTTCACTTGATTATGCTGATCTGTAGAAGAAATCAAAGTCTTCCCTTCATCATTAGAACTACTAGCAATCATTGTATAGTCATCATCTACTGCAGAAGCACTTCTTTTTCCACCTCTACTGCTTGAAGGACGTGGAGAAGGATTTTTGGTTGAAAGCGAATTATTTTCATGTGTTTGATAATTATTTTGATTTTCTTGAGGTAATGAAGGTAATTCCTTTAATAAAAATTAAAAATGTGGGGAAAATCAAAAAAAAAATAAAAATCCTTAAAATCTTACTTTGGTAATCTCCCTGAGCATTTCAATAAAATGCTGTGTTTTTATTAATAATGCAAGTTGTCGATTTGTTTCAAGTAGTGAAGGAAATAATTGCTAAAATCGAAGAAAAGATTAAAAACAGAAGAAAAGTATTTTGGGGACATCTCACTACTTTAGCCCAAGACTACCTATAACTTGGCCTATAACTTGGTCCATGAAAGTCGAATCTGATCAATTTTGTTATGGTTGACGTATCTCGACGAGCTGCGTCGGATAGTACCAAAATCGACTTAAAAAGACTTTTCTACGCTGAGTTATGTGCTATGAAGTAGACTGGGTTGGGGTAGACCGACCCTCCTCGCTTCTTGATATTTCCACAAATTAAAAACCTCAATTTTATCAATAGCATCAGCCAACTGCCCTCTTTTAACCATACGAACAAGAATTCTGCGTTGTTCCATTTCTTCATGAAGAGCCTCCTGAACTGAACGCACAACAGAACGTCTAACACTTCCCCCAGTTTGTTGAGTAGATATATCACCATTTCCACCCAATAAACCAATCATTGAATTTATTACAACTTCTGCCACTTTTTCAGCTGCAACAGTTGGCGATTGAGAATCTTTGGAATCAAAAGTAATTGTTGAACCATGAGAATCACTTTTAGCCAATTGTTGGGTTGGTTCAGTCTTACTTCCTCCAGTTGCACGATTTAGAGCGTCCAAAGCGCGGGAATAGCCTTCATGAGCCATCCAATTAGAAACAAGACTTATTAGAAAAATAATATTTTAAAAAAATAATTTTTAAAGAAAAACCTGTTCATCCACAAAACTTTTTCTGCAGGTAATTCAATTTGTTTAATATTTTCCATTGTTGCTTTTTCTGCCATTTTTAGTTCAGAACGCATGTCAAATAAAAAAGGTTTTTGACCAAAATTAGCGTCAATCTAAATATTTATTTTCTAATTAAATTCTTTTAATAAATAAAACCATTTCATCTGCAGTTTGCATTCCCATAGTAGGAAAAAGATCGTTATTTAATGGAATGGACAGGGCATTTGCAACGCCTAAAAAATATTTTTAATTTTTTGGAAACAGAAAAACACAAGAATGACTAAAAATAAATTTAAAAAAATGTTTGACCCCAAAAGGGTTCGAACCCACACCCTCCATTAGGGAAAAAATTAAATATAAGCCACTTAACCACAAAATACAACATATCATAAAAAATCTTCTATGGTCCAAAAAATTAAAAAACTCAAAAATAATTCAAAAAAATACCCAAATGATGTCCATTCTTTGTAAAAAATAATTGTCTAGTAACAAAATTCAATCCACATCCAATAACATCTCCAGTAGTAAAAGTAGGTCCATATTCAACTCCTTTGCCAGATGAAGAAAAGAAATTGCCATCATCTCCATGATATCCATATGAAATTGCATCCCAGCCGGGTAGACGATTTAATGAAACATTTTTTTCAGAAAGCCCAATGCCCATAAAACTGGAAAAGAAAAAAAAGAAAAATGAAATTTTTGGGGGAAGCAACTTTTATAGTCATGGTTTTTGGAAAGGTTTTGAACCATAACTTTCCGTGAAGTAAAGCTACGGGTTTAAACTAAATTTCAGATTATAGAGGAGATTCTTAGCTACAAGAATATTTTTAGAGAAAATGACAAACTTTAATGCCCTAAAAGTTATGAATTTTTAAAAGGGTCAGGTCACCCCAGAATCACTCAGGACATAAATCACCCATTCTTCGACTTTAACCCCTTTTTAAAAAAATTCTTATAAATTAAACTAACCCATCTTGTCCTTTGCTAACAACAGTAATTTCAAAATAATAAACAATACAAGAACGTGGAATTGGTCTGTTGGCACGAACGGCTGCAGCGTCTTTACTGTTTTGATTAGTTCCTTTGCCTTTAAATTTAATTTTAAAAAAATTAGAAATATAAACAAACGTTTTGTAACTCGCAAAAGGTCGGCTGAAAGTTCTAATATAGGCAATTGCTGGGTCCCATTATTGTTTTGCTGGGGAAGCGACCAACGATCCGTTTTACTCCAAATACGAGGCAATTTCTTTAAAAATGAATTTATCAAAAATCTAAATTTAAAAATTACTTGAATATCAGTATAAGGATAGAGCATCTGCAATCGTTGTAGAACAGCGCCTTCATCATAGTCGTACATGGCCTGGAAAATTAAAATTTTAATAAAATTCAATGTGGACGTTTCAGTGCTGAAAGTTAAGCGCCCGCGGTTTCTTCCTTGACTATAACTTTTTGGATTTTCAACCAAACCAAGTAATTCTTGTACCATTCAAAAGCTCTGAATGTTAGGATTATTTTTCCGAAAGGAATAAATCGATCGGACCAATCCACAAAAAGATAAAAGCGTATAAACATGTAAAATCACGATTATTCTGATTTATTTAGCTATGACTTTTTGTAGAGAAATCGGATTGGATCGGTCCAATTGAGAAAAAGAATCCCCAAATCTAGAGCTTTCGAATGGTATAAGAATTGTTAAAAAAAAAAGTTAAGAAATAAAAAAGTTATGGCAAACCGAATGCATAGGATCAGGAGGCACAGGAACAATAGTAGCTGTAGCAGAATTTCCACTTCCTCCCTCTTTTCCATCACTTGAAATCCCTCCACCACTGCTATTCATAGAATCATCATTTCCAAGTACATCCACAATAGAAAAGCGTTGAGCAGAAGAAGAGGATGAAGATAAAGTATTATTTGCTGCAGAACTGCCAGAAGAAGCTTCTGTCCCGTCAATCATTGGAATATCATCATTTCGTTGTTGTTCTTCCATCTTTAATTTATTTTTATTAAGAAATTTCCTTTTCCTTAATTTAAAATTTTTTTTAAATTTATTGATTTAAAAATGCAAAAAATATTAAATATGAAAAGTGCATTTAAAGGTAAACATTAAAAGACAAATAAAATTGTTTAAACATTGGGTGTTTTTATAAGATAAAGTGTTTTAAAAAATTCTTTTAAGGCTTGAAAATTTTTTAAAATAATAAAAAAATAAAAAAAGACTTAAAATGAAGAAAAAATAAGATAGGGACCCAAAAGGATTCGAACCCGCGATCTGCCCTTCACAAAGGGGAGGACACTACCAACTAGACCACAGGTCACTTTTAAGAAATATCCTTCATTTAGCCCTATAATCAATTCTGAAAGTCTAATTTAATTAAAATTTTACAATTTTCTTAAAATTTTCAAAAAATTATCAAGGCTTAAAAAATCTTTAGCAAATCCAATACTAAAATAGAGATAATCCCCCCAAATATGTAGTGTGTTTTATCATCAAAATAATTAAAAGAAAAATAATTTTTTCTTTTTTTTTTGTTCTCTAAACACTAAAATAAATATCACAAATTCGATTTTCGTACATGTGAGAGAGAACACACACTTAATATATACAATGTTCACCCTACGACTTCATCACCTTTATATATATTTTTTACCTCAAGAGCATTTGCTTTTTTTTCGTCTTATTTTTTCCCTATTTACTATTACACCATTGATGTTTTAATATATGCTTTGTGTGTTTATGTCAGTCAACCGCCTTACCAGACGCACCAAAAAGCATTTTTCGCCCCCCAGGGACAATGGCTAAATATTCGCGGATTGATATTTGCAGAAATAAAATTTGGTCGGTTCAGTGCCAAAAAGTTGAGTGTGAGGGTCAATAGAGTCTCAACTTTCAACCAAGAGTTACTCTATTGACTATAACTTTTTATGGGCTGATCCGATTGAGAAAGTCTTTAAACGAAAAATAATCCCCACATCAAGAGCTTTCGAATGGTGTAAGAATTGTTAAAAAATAATCACGGATAAAAAAGTTATGGGTCAAAAAAGACATGACATTCCGCGAATATAAGGGGTGCCCGTCCCCAAAAAATAAAATTAATGGGAATAAAGAAAAATTGCAAAATTGACTACTTTTACACCACCCATCAGAGAACCACGAGTTTTAGAGAGAATTTCAATAAAATAAATATATTTTAGGAAAATGGATAAGGAAATAATGGAATGATTGTTAGATGGAAAGAACAGATATGGGGGGAAGAACATTTTTATTTATTAAAAATTTATTAGAGTCTGGAACGATAAAAAACTGGATTTTGAAGGAGAAAAAAAGTGAAGCAGAAAAAAAAAATAAAATAAATTACTAAAATTGTTCAAATATAAGTGATTGCCTTTAAAAAATAAAAATATTTTTAACAAAAAAACACCGAGATTGATATAATATTTAGAATCTCTATCAGAAGAAATATTTGGATATTTTATACCTATATAAAAATTTTAGTGATGGGCACCCCATATAATCGCAGAGTGATAGAGATTCCACAACAATTAAAAATTAAATAATTCGAGAAAAAAATTAACGTCTAAAGAATAATTGTTGATTTACACGTTCTTTTAACGTTGGCCTCGATCGGGTGGAAGAACCCGATTTGTTGTTTTTTAATTCATCGAGGAAGCGTTTAATTAAATCCTGCAAATTTTTAAAAAATTTCAAATTGGTCATTTCAAAATGGTCAAATTCAAAATGGTCAACTTTAAAAATGGTCAATTTAAAAATGGTCAACATACCTCATTCATAGGCCCACAGGCAAAATTGCCTTCCACATAAATTAAAGAATAAGGCATACAACAAGAAGGCTTTGGGTATGGACAAACTCCAATATTGCAAGGTTCAGTTACTTTGTATTCTCCCCTAAAGGGATAAAATGTCTCAAAAATTAAAAATTCTCTTCAACTCACAGACAGGGACATCCCTTTCCATCTTTATAAGAAAGACATTCACGAGTTCTCTGAATTAAACCACAAGCCCCACATTCTGCCGTACACAAACCAGTCTCTCTCCATTCACTCCACTGACCTGGATCAGTACTGCAATCATTCGGAGTGTCTTCTGGAAGGATTTTTAAAGTTAAATAGCTAAGATTAATCCACCTTCTAAAGGTTTTTGAGTAGTTGTAGTAGGTGCTGGAGTTGTGGCATCAACAACTTCAGGAAGTACAGGCACTGGAGTAGGGACAGGTACAGTAGGTGATTCTGTTGTTGTTTGAACTTGTTCTTCTTCAGCTACTTTAGGCTTTTCTTCATCTTCCCTTTGTTCTGAAGGTGTAGGAGGTGTTGTTGAAGGAGGTGACTTATTTTCTTCTTGATTGTCTACATCTGTCAAATCCGAACCTTCTTCCTTATCTTTACCCAATTCATCTTCCTTTTTATCTTCAGAAGGCTGAGGATCTCCCATCCCTCCTGAATTATTTGTTGTTGTTTCTTTATCTTCTTCTTTACCTTTCTTCTCATTTAATTTTTCATCAACTTCATCTTCAACCTCTTCTTTCTTTGTCTTCTTCCTTCCCTTACCCTCTGGCTTTACACCAGTATTATCATCATTTTCCCCATTCTCTTCCAAAGGATTTTCTTCTTCATTTTTTAAATTATCTTTTGGCTCTTCTTGTTCATTTTCATTTGTTTCTTCCTTTTCTTCAACTTCTGGAGGTTCTAAAATTAATTTAATTTATATTAATAAATCTCTTCCCATATCTCTTCCAATATCCCCATTACCTCCTTTTTCTGAAGACTTGTTTAGTTTTTTATTAACATTATCCTTATCTTTTAATTTATTTTTATCCAATTTTTCCTTTTTTGATAAATTCTCTTTATTTTTAATTTTATCATTCTCTTCCAAATCATCCCCAATTTCATCTATTTTCCCCAAATTATTTTTATTTTTATTTGTTTCAATTCCCTCCTCTTCCAAATCATCCCCAACTTCATTAACAATTCCATCTTTATCATTACCCTTCGATTTTTCTTCTTCTTTAGCTTCTTCCTCTTCCAGATCATCACCAATTTCATCAATATTATTTTTATTCTTCTTTTCTCCTTCCTTGACTTCATTCCCTTCCACACCTTCTTCCAAATCATCACCAATTTCCCCAAGATCGTTTCTCTTCACCTCCTCTTCCTTTTTATTTTCCTCTAAATCATCTCCAACTTCTTCAATATTATTTTTCTTCACCTCCTTTTCATCCTTTTGTTCTTCCAGATCATCACCTACCTCTCCAATATTATTACCCTTCTCTTTATTTTCTTCCTCTTCCAAATCATCTCCAATTTCATTAATATTATTTTTATTTTCCTCGTTTCTGCTTCCATTATCTTCCTCTAAATCATCACCAATTTCTCCAATTTCATTACTCTTCCTTTTCTCATCTTTATTCTCTTGATCTTCTTCCAAATCATCCCCAATCTCATTAATGATTTTATTATCCGATCGTTTTTCTTCTTTCCTTTCTTCATCCTTTTCATCCAAATCATCCCCCACTTCTCCAAAGGTTTTCCTCTTCTGGTGGTCTTCTTTATTTTCAACTTCCTCCAAATCATCTCCAACTTCTTCAATAACATTCCTCTTTTCTTTTTCTTCCTCCTTTTTCTCTTCATCCTCCTCTAGATCATCTCCAATTTCATTTATTCCCTCATCTTTTGCTTCATTTTCATTTCCTTCTTCCTCCAAATCATCCCCTATCTCATCAATATCATTCCCTTTACCTTTATCTTCTTTATTCTCTTCTTCCTCTTCCAAGTCCTCTCCAATTTCTCCAATCTTATTTTTCTTCCTTTCTTCATTTCTTTCCTTATCCTCTTCTAGATCATCACCAACTTCATCAACTTCATTTTTATCAATTTTATTTTCTCCTTCATTTATTCCTTTTCCTTCTTCCTCTTCCAAATCATCCCCTATCTCATCAATTTTAGACATTTTCTCTTCTTTTTCCTTCTCATTTCTAAGATGTTCAAGTGCAAGATGTTCAATTTCATCTTCCTCATCATCTCCAACTTTGTCTATCTTCTGTTTTTGTGATGATTTTACTTTGTTTCCATCCTTCACTTCCTCCTCCTCTTCATCATCCCCAACCTCATCATTTTCTTTCTTCATGTTAAGAAGAGTTTTACCGTTAATCTTTCCCTTTTCAACTCCAGCTTTTTCATCTTCCCCTCGTTTCAATTCCTCTTCTTCTTTATTTTCCTCTGAAGTAGTTTTGTTTAAAGCATATTCATTTTCCGGGTACAAATCTTCATATTCTACAGTATTCTCTCCAATATTTTTAGTATTTTCATTAATATTATTTAATTCATTAAATTTATTTCCAATGAAAGGTTCTTCTGGATAATCATCTAATCCTTTAAGTTATGAAGAATTTACCCAGAGAAATACTCTACCCGGAGAAACTTTTCCGGAAACATTACAAAAGAAGTGTTTCTTTTTCTCTGCTGTTTATTAATTTTCCGGAAAGTTTTTACAATTGTAAAGAATAAATATTGTAACAAATATTACTCTCCCTCTATAATTTGTTTTCCGGAAAGTTTACAAAATACAATTGTAAAACTTAAAATTACAAATTGTAATTCTCTTTCTCTACCTTTTAGAATACAAAACATACAAAAATTACAAACCTAATCTTTCTTCATCATTATTATCATCATATTCCTCCTCTTTCTCTGCTTCTTTTTTGTCTGTCCAATTATCTTCTTTATCTTCTTTATCTTTTCTTCTATTTTCTTCATTTTCAACATCTTCACTATTTTTACTGTAATCTTTTGTATTTTCTTCCTCTTCCAATTCATTTTCCGGAAAACTTTCTTTTTCCTCTTTTCTCGTCACTTTTTCCGGAAACTGTCTGTTTTCCGGTTTTCTTAGCCAATCCGCACTATTTCGCATATTCCCTGACCTGGCAAGATGTTCAAGTGTTTTTTGTATATTTTTAGGGCTAGGTTCGTCACTAATACTTTTATCTTTCGAATAATCTTTTAAATCTTCATCTGAGGGATAATCTTTTTGTTGATACTGATTTTCCGGATAATCTTCATAATTTTGTTCAAGAGAGACTTGGAATAACATAATAATAAAGAAAATATGATGAAAGATCATAACTTTACATTTAAATTTTTTTAAAGTTATTGTACTAATAGAAGGCTGGAAATAAGGATAGAAGCTAAACAAACAATAAAAAACTTCAAAAATCTAAATTTAAATTAATTTAAATAGAAAAGTCCTTTTATTGATTTGACTGGATGTCTGTCGATTTTATATATTAATTTCCATTAATGGCCAAAAATGGGAAGGAAAGGGAGAGAAAAAGGGGATAAAACATTAGCTGTTTGCGCAGCTATTGACAGCCGGCATGAAAATAAAATCAATAATGAAGGAGAGGTATTGGGTGTTGGGATTTTGAAATATTTTTAACCATTGGATGTTTTGAAGGTTTTAAACTATTGGACATTTTGAAAAAATTCACTATTGGACATTTTGAGAATTTTTAACAAAGACGTTTTGAAAATTTTTAACAATGGACATTTCGAAAAATTAAAAATTTTATTTTTAAAATTTAAATAAGAATTTCTTGAGGGTTAATTAAATTTTTCCAGGCATTAATAACATTCTTGAAGTTAAAAAAGTCTGTGTTTGTGCATTTTCCATAAATCTTTCATCTTTTCTTTTAATAAAAATTTGTTTTTCTTCATTTTCAATAATTGGATGAGGCAAATCCCGAATACGCCAATTCCGGTTAGTTGCCCAAAGGCTGGAAAGTGCTCTAAAAAGTGTGACTTCTGCCCTGTATTGAGTGAAAATTGCGAGAAAGAAGGCGGTGAATAGAAGCAGAACAGAAACAAGGATTGTAATGTCAGGTTGTGAAATGGTAGCCACACGATTGCGATTACTGTATTTTTGTAAAAATTAAAATCAGAATTAGCAGAAAAATCAGAAGTTTGAAAATTTTTAATTATTGGACATTTCGAAAAAATTTCCACTACTGGACATTTTGAAAAAATTTTTAAAATACAAATTAAAAATTTCTCGAGAGTTAGAATCAGAATTTTTGAAAATTAAACCAGAATTTATAGGAAAAATCAGAATTTCTAATTTAAATATCTCTCACCTCACTACCGTTACCATTCTCCTATTATTAGCACTCTGCACATGCTGACCTGCAACCCATCCACAAATTCCCATTATTAAAATGAGAAGCAGACAAAGTGCATTTAATACACGATCGCGCACATCCTTTAAAGGGAAATAATTTTTTAAGGGATTTTTAAAATTTTAATTTTTAAAAATTTTAATTAAACTACCATAAACGGAAGATGAATTCTCGTTAACTAAAAATTAAAAAAAAATTCCAAAAATATTTATAAATTAATTTACATCCACAAAAGGCCTTCTACGATATCTAAAACCACACAATTCACAATGTGGAGGTAAAGGTTTAGTATAACGCGTTGAATTAATACACGCTGCCTTTCTTGAAGAGACTTCTATCCAATGGGCTAAACAATGAATGTGAACATGTCGAACAGTTCCAGAACAATGGCATGGTGATATTAGGGGTTTTCTTTTTGTTTCTGTTGTTAAAAGACAAATTCTGCATTGACGGGAAGATAAAGGGTCGGTGAAGGGAGTTAAGGCATTTGAAGGTGTTTCTGGTTGAAGAGGTGTTGTGATGGGAGAAGTTGGAGTGGAAGACTGAGGAGGATCCTGGAAAAGAAAGGAAAGTTGTAAAAAGAAGCCTGAGGGGTTTCAGAATTTTTCAGAATTTTTCAGAATTTTTCAGAATTTAAAGGACCTGCTCAGCAGAATTATTGCTAGAGGAAGCAGCAGAAGTCGAAGGAAAATTGGCAGACTCCATTAAAAAGGAATGGACGGATTAAAGGAATGTATATATTTAAAATAAATAAACTGGATAAATGGGAGTAATTAAAGAGGATTAAAAGGGAAAAATTGGAATTTTAAAGAAAATTTTGGATTTTTTGGATTTTTGCTTCAATTTCAAGAATTTTGCTACAAAAAAAAACAAGAAGACAAGAAGCAAAAAAATGAAGCAAAAAAAATATTTTTTTATTAATATTCTTAATTTTAATTCAAAAAGAAATGAGAAAAAGGCAGATGGGAAAGCTCTGTTGGGATATAAAAATAAAGAAATCCTTCTGGCGCCAAAATGAGGCGAATAAATGTTGGTCAAATTAACGAAAAATGTACTAATCTAATATATATTATTTTTCGTTAAATCCTAGCGGGAAATTTGTATGTGTTAATTGAGAAAAGCTAACAAATAAAAATTTATTAAAGGCAGACGATAATTTAGAAGAAAGATGGTGGAGGATGGCACTAAAAATATATTTTGAAAAATGTTTCAGAAGCATAAAAAGTATGCTTCAGATTTTATGAAATTTTCTTCCGGGTTTATGAAACATGCTTCAGGATCCAAGAAACAAAATTTTGATTTATGAAGCATGCTTCTGGTTTTATGAAACTTGCTTCTGAATTTTTCTAAGACATGTTTCTGAATTTTAAGAAGCATGCTTCTATTAAATAAAAATATTCCTAAGCTTCAGATTTACTTCAAAAAAGAAAGATCATTGCCCAATAAAAAAAAATAAAAATGCTGTAAGTGAGCTTGCTCATTTTTAGGGTCGTTTTCAGTGACAGCGGGCGCATTATTGACCCCTTCCCACCATCTATTATTTTTTCCTGTTGTCCGATATTT
This sequence comes from Meloidogyne hapla, assembly GCA_000172435.1. Taxonomy (NCBI): domain Eukaryota; kingdom Metazoa; phylum Nematoda; class Chromadorea; order Rhabditida; family Meloidogynidae; genus Meloidogyne; species Meloidogyne hapla. The sequence goes on along the minus strand of ABLG01000054.1, from coordinate 132,598 downwards.
GGCTCTGCTAAAGATATATACTACTCATTTTCAGCACTCCCAAGGGGAAAGGGTTAAATAAATAAAAAAAGAGAAGAGCATGTGCTTTATTTTTTGGGGAAAATATGTGTGCAAAAACAGAAAAACAACAAAAAATAAATAACATGTGAGGAAGAACCTTAAAAAAAAGAAAAATATAAATAAATAAAATGATGATTTTTGAGAAAAACAACAATTTTAAAGTGAATTTTTTGAGAGAAATGAAAGCATTGAAAAATGATTTTTGAGGTTTAAAGGACAATTAATTAAAATTAAAAATCAACGTGGAGAGGTCAAAAAACTTTCAGGGAAAAGAAAAAATTAATTTTTTCTTTTAATAAGTCTCGAAAAAAAAATGATTTTTGAGATTATAGAGTAAAATAAAATTTTAAAAGAAAGTCAAAAAATTCCCCGTTTATTATTTAAAAATAACCTCAATAATTCATTTCTTTGTCTCTTTGCCATTTTTTGATAAAGTTGAAGAATATTGCGAACGTGTACGTTTTGCAACTGGACCATTCTCTTGTGCATGAGAACGGGTACGTTTTGCAATTGAATTCGCATCAAGATCCGTTTTACGTCTTTTTGAAAGTTCTTCCTTAAAATTTTTTTGATTTTATAAATAATACTAAAAAAATACATTTATTTCTCTAATTTCTTCTCGAAGTCTAGCAATTCTTTCTTCTGATCTGGCAATTTTCTCATCACGTAATCTACGTTTTTCCTTAAAAAATATTTAATAAAAATAAAATTTTTTTAAAAAACCTCATATCTTTCAATCTTTTTTCCCATTTTAAGAATCCACGTCTAAAAAATTTTTAAAAATTAATTTTAATTTAAAAAAATTAAATTAATAACCCATCTTTCTTGTAAAGCTTTTCCAACAAATGCATTAACAATTGAAGAAGAAGTTAACAAATTATTAGAATAATTAATCCACAACTTTTCAGTTTTTTTGTATTTTAATGTTAAATTTTCATCTTTTCTGTGGATTCCGGGCAACATTTTCATTATTGTACGATCTGCAGATTTAAATATATCAACAAGCAATTCAACAGGTAATCCTTTACGTTTTGATTGCATTGTTATTAAGGCACTAAAGAAAAAATGAAAAAAATTTTTGCGGATTTTCTAAAATTAAATTGCGGACAATTTTTGCGGATTTTCTAAAAATTAAATTCGATTAGATAAACGAGAACTCAATCGAAAAGGCAACGAATTTAATAGTATAGAAAAAATCCGCAAAAATTGTCCGCAAATATTAAATAAATTAGCATTAAAATAAAAAAATAAAAGTGCCTTGAAACACACATAAATATTAAAAAAATTAAAAAATATTTATTTTATTTAAACAAAAACAAAAAGTCGAGATAAAATTTAGAATAATTTAAAAACAATAAAATAAATTAATTTTTAAAAAGGAAAAGTCAAAAATAATAAATATATTCCCCGTTTATTATTTAATAAATAACCTTCACAATAATTCACTTCTTTTTGCCATTTTTTGATGAAGTTGAAGCATAATGAGAACGGGTGCGTTTAGCAATTGGTCCATCCTCTTCTGCAACAAGTCGTCTTTTTGAAAGATTTTTTCTTTGTTCTAAGTTCTTCCTTAAATTTTTTTGATTTTATAGATAATTTTAAAAATTAATTAAAAGATACATTCAATTTTCTAATTTTTTCATCGGCTATAGCAATTCTTTCTTCGAGTTTAGCAATTTTTTCGTCGGACATGGCAATTTTCTCATCCATTAATTTATTTATTTCCTTCAAACGCTTTATTAAAATATTTAATAAAAAATATATTTTTCAAAAAAACCTCAATTTTTTCCATCATTCTTCCAATTATAAGAATTAATGTCTAAAAAAATTAAAAAATGAAAAAAAAATTTAAATAAAAAAATTAAAAAAATTTTAAAAAAATTAAAAAAAAAATTATTTTTAAAATAAAAAAAAAATCGCTAACCCATCTTTTTTTAAAAACATTTCCAACAGATACATAAACAATTGATGAAGAAGTTAACAAATTATTAACATAATAAATCCATAACTTTTCAAATTCTTTTCGTTTTAATGTTGAACATTCATCATTTTTGCGGATTTTAGATGTCAATTTTAATAACGTACAGTCTGTAGCATTAAATATATCAACAAGCAATTCAACAGGTAATCCTTTACGTTGTGTTTGCATTGTAATTAAGGCACTAAAAAATTGAAAATTTTGCGGACATTTTTAAAATCCGCAAAATGTAAAAAAGTCCGCAAAAACTGTCCGCAAAAAAGCCGAAAATATTAAATCGATTTAAATCAACCATTAAAATAAAAATAGAAGCGCCTTGAAACGTCTACGAAAATATTAAAAATATTCAAAAAATATTTATTTAAACAAAAAGTTGAGACAAAATTCATAACAATCTAGAGATCAATTAATTAAATTTTTTAAAAGAAAATCAACAAAATATTTCCCCGTTTTTTAAATAAATAACAACCTTCAAAAAATCATTTCTTCTCATTTTTGCCTTTCGAAAAAGATTTACGTGTATGTTTTGCGACTGGACTATCCTCTTCTTCATCAAGTTTCGATCTACGCCTTTTCAACAATCTTGCCCTTTCTTCCACAAATCGAGCCTTTTCTTCCTTAAAATTTTTTAAATTAAAAAAAAAATTTTAAAAAATCAATAAAAAAAATAAACATTTAATTTTCCAATTGTTGCAACGGCCCTATCAATTTTATCATTGGTTTTAGCTTTTTCAATTTCCTCCACCATTCTTGCCTTTTCCTCCTTAAATTTTTAATTTAAATAATTAAAAAAAAAGAATTAAAAAATACATATAATCGTCTAATCTTTCCATCAGCCTTAGAAATTTTTCTACAAATTCCAAAAATTATTTCAACGGTCTTTGAAAGTGAAACATCAATTTCAGCATTTCTTTCCTTCAAGCGCTAAAATTATTAAAATATTTAATAAAAAAATAAAAAACAAAAAAACCTCAAGTCTTTCAATCCTTATAATTTTAAGCATTGATGTCTTAAAAAAATATTTTTAATTTAAAAAAATAAAAATAACAAACCCATCTTTCCCGAAAAAATTTTCCAACGAGTACATTAACAGTTGATGAAGACGTCAACAAATTCTTAACATAATAAGTCCATACCGTTTCAAATTCTTTGTTTTTCAGTTTTGAATTTTCATGTTTTTTGCGGATAAAAAGTTTTAATATTGCAGAATCTGCAACATTAAATACATCAAGAAGCAATTCAACAGGCAATCCTTTACGTTTTACTTGCATTATTTAATAAGGCACTAAAGAAAAATTAAAAACTTTTTTTGCGGACAATTTTTGCGGATTTTTCAAATTATATGAGATAGAAAAGAAAAATCGATTCAATTTAAAGAATAAAAAAATCTGCAAAAATTGTCCGCAGATATTAAATCAAAATTAAATCTGATTAAAATAAGAGATAAAAGCGCCTTGAAACGCCTATATAAATATTAAAAATGTTCAAAAAAAAAATTTACTTTTATTTAAACAAGTCGAGATAAAATGCAGAACAATCCTGAGAACAATAAAACAAATTATTTTTAGGAAGGAAAGACAAAAATAAATTTCCCGTTTTTTATTTAATAAATAACCTCAATAGGTAATTCATTTTTTCTTCGTTTCTTTGCCATTTTCGATAAAGTTGAAGCATAATGAGAACGTGTACGTTTAGCAACTGGACCATTCTCTTGTGCATGAGAACGGGTACGTTTTGCAATTGAATTCGCATCAAGATCCGTTTTACATCTTTTTAAAAAAATTTTTCTTTCTTCCTTCATTCTAGCATATTTTTCCTTAAAATTTTAATTTTATAAATAATTTTGAAAATTAAAATTAATACATTTAATCGTCTGTCTTCTTCTAGTAGAGAAGCATATCTTTCTGTTAATCTTAAATTTTCAGCTTTAAGTCGAGCAATTTTTTCCATCAAAAACTAAATAAATAAAAATATAAAAAATTTATTAGTCTTAAAAAAATACCTCAATTCTTTTAACCTTCCTTCCTTCTTCAAGGATCCATATCTAAAAATGTTTAAAATTTTTTTAATTAAAAAACATAAAAAAAATCGCTAACCCATCTTTTTTGAAAAACTTTTGCAACAAATACATTAATAATTTGCTAATAATTTGTTGACTTCTTCGAAGAAGAAGTCAACAAATTATTAGAATAATTAATCCACCGCTTTTCATATTCTTTTTGTTTTAATGTTGAACATTCACCTTTTTCGTCGCAGACACTTGGCAATAAGTTCATTATTGTACAATCTGAAGCTTTAAATATATGAACAAGCAATTCAACAGGCAATCCTTTACGTTTTGATTGCATTATTAAGGCACTAAAAAAGAACTGAAAAATATTTGCAGATTTTTTAAAATTAATTGCGGACAATTTTTACGGACTTTTTTTAAAGTTAAATTAGATTTTCACGAAAACTTGCAGATTGAATTTATTAAAATTAAAAGTCCGCCAAAAAAGTCTGCAAAAATTAAATTAACATACAATCCATTAAATCTAAAAAATAAAAGTGCCTTGAAACACATACTTAAATCCCAAAAACATTCAAAAAATATTTATTTTTATTTAAACAAATACAGAAAGTCGAGATAAAATGCAGACTAATCTAAATTTCCAAGGGATTACTCAAAGAATTAAAAAGATTTTTTAACACAAATATTTAAACAGATGGAACATTTCTGAAAATCCAAAAAATATTCAAAAAATAAATCTTCGCTTCTTAAAAAATAAATCCAAACTTCTCAAATTTCTTCTCTTCTTTACTTCTCTTCATGTGATGAAGCTGCTGAAGGAGAACGCGAACGGCTGCGTTTTGGTGCTGGACTTCCTTCTTCAACAGCGCCATTCTTTGCTAGAAATAGAATTTTAGAAACTTTAAAAAATTAAAAAAAAAACCTGGTGTCGAATTGCTGCGAGAACGCGAACGACGCTCTGAACGCGAAGCAGAACGATGTGGAGAAGGAGAACGACGAGCAGAAGTTGAACGGCGAGCTGAGCCAGAACGGCTGCGAGAACGTGAACGGCTTGGGGAGCGACGACGTTTGCCACTACCAGCTCCCTCAGAATCGTCAATTAATTTGATACGGCGGCCGTTGATTTCTTTGCCTGAGAGAAATAAATATCAAAAAATATTTTTAATTGAAAACCTTGAAACTTTTCCATTGCCCGGCGCAAGTCTTCATGAGTGGCAAAACACACATTTGCTTCGTTACGAACACGTTTGTGGGCTTCAGCATAGGTAACTGAAAAAGATGAATTTTATTAGAGGAAAATTCAGAAAATATCTGAATTAATTATTTAACTTCCGGAAATTTCAAAAATTTATTTTTCATGAAAATATTTCCGGAAAGGTTTAAACATGTATAAAATATAGAAATTGAAGTTTCCGGAATTTTTTAAAAATATAAATAAAGAAAAAAACGAAATAAGCACCGCCTCCTTCACCTTCTCCAGCCCCGCGGAACATGTCTTTCAAATCCTAAAATTTTTAAAATATTAAAATTAAATTAGAAAATTTCAAAAAGAGAAAACAATTCATTTAACGAACCAACGGCTTTTTACTTCAATTTTTAATTTTTCCTTTCAGTTTAAAAGTAAAATCCAACAACACACTAACCATCTCATTTAAAAGTCCTTTGCCAACCAAAAAACGTTCAAATCAGATTTTTTGAGAAAAATGAGAGAAAGAAAGAGAGGAGAATTCTAAACGGGCCAAAGTTGCAAAATTCCAAAGGTTTCATCAAAAATTTTGCCAAATGCCAAAATTGTGCAACTTTTTTAATGCCAAAAATTGTGTCCAAAGGCCATCAATTAAAAACAAAAATTCGGTCCAAAGAGAGAAAAGTGTGCCAAAAGGCAAGGGGAGATGAGATTTTGGCAAGAGAAAGTCCTTTTTCGCCATTTTTATGCTTGGGCCAATCGCCATTTAGAGTTTAAGGCACAAACTCAAGGTTTGCCGTTTTTATTAATCCACCTACTTAAAAATTTATTTAAAATAAAAAATGTTTGAGATTTTGCCCCAAAACGAAAAAATGCAGAAAAATTTTAAGTTGTTCAAACCTGCCAAGAAAACCGAGTAGACAAATTGGTTACCAACATCTTGTGGCGAGTCTCACGTGGTGGAGGAAAACGTCCACCAACACGACCATCACGTCTGAAGTTGCCTCCGCCACCACTAATTTTTGAAAATAAATATACAAATCTTTAAATAGAAACCTTCTAAATCCACCGCCACCTCGATTGTCATAACCTCGATTGTTGTCATAGCCTCGATTGTTTTCGTTACGGCCAGATGTGCCTAAAAAAGAATGAAAGTCAGGAATAAATATAGGAAGGGCCAAAACAAGAAAAAAAGGTAAAATTTTAAAGAAGCAATTGTACGCAAATTTTATCCGCAAAAATGGAAAACTTGAGGAATTTTGTCGTAAAATAGGAAAAATTCATAGAGGAACAACCCCTTAGTAATCCCCCGTCAAAAATTCCTTAAAAAACGTACGACGAGAAATCTCCACAACCACACGATGTCCACAAAGTTCACGTCCATTTTGTTCATAAACTGCATCATCAGCATCGCGTGAGTCATCAAACTCCTAAAAAAGAATTTAAAAAATATTCGAACAAATAAATAAAATAAACCACAAATCCAAATCCATTTTTTAACATAACATCGCGTATTTTGCCAAATCCTTTGAAGAAATGCTCCAAATCGCGTTCAGTTGCACGGGTAGGAAGGTTTCCAACATAAACTCGACTCATCGGCATTGTTCTTAAATTTCTTTAGAAATTAGTTTTTCAAGTCAATTGAATCTGAAATTAATGAAAATTAATAGAAAATTAAGAAAATGAATGGAAAAAGGAAGAAAAATGACTAAAAACGACTAAAAACAACAGGATTTAACCACAAAACCACAAATTCTGGGTTTAACTGAATGCATCACCCCACAAATCCAATGGCGGTATTAAAACTGTGAGTAGAAAACAAAAATAAATAACATAAGAAACTAAGAGAAAAATAATGGGGAGTACAGTATGATACAAGAAATTATTGATTTTCATCGCATATTTTGTTATTTGACTGAATTTTAAAGGGAAAATGATTAAATTGCGATAGAAAGCGAATTAGAAATTGAAAAAAAGGCTAAAAGAAAGGCTAAATTAAATTGAAAAACGAAAAAAAACTTGAAAAACCTACCGTAAAAGCAAAAATAAAAATTTTAATCAATTAGAAATTTAAGAAAAGCTAATTTTTGGCATAATGTTTATTTAATTTAGAAAATGACAATTAATCCCAGGTAGCTGAAAAACTTGAAAAACTTCAATTTTTCAGATTTTTTGACTAAAATATTTTCATTTCTTCTCGTTTCAGTTAAAATATGGAAGAAAAGAATGTGGAAACTAATGCTTTAGTAAAAGATTCACCACCAACAACAATTGCCACACCTCGCAAAAAGGACGATTTTTACATTTTAGCCGAACTTGGGGAAGGTTTTCTTTTAATTTTATTTTTTCTTTTAAATTTTTATAATAAGGTTCATATTCTACCGTTTATTTGGCATCGGAAAAGACGACTAGCAATAAATTTGCAATTAAAGTTTGTTCAAAAAAGAAAATTCAACGGGAGAAGAAGGTTATTTTTTAATTAAGTTTGGGGTGACAATTCATCCCTATGACCTGAAAAAATGAATCCTGGGCTTGTTCTTATTAAAAATAGTCTGATAAACCAGTTTTTCGAGGCAATGCCCTGAGGTGACAAAATATCCCAAAAAATTTCCACGATGACAAAATATCCCGTAAATCTAAATTCTCAATAAAATAAAGATTCAAAACCTTCAGGTTCACCAAATATTTCGAGAACGTGATATTCTTCGTCTTCTTTCAACCCCAGAGCATTCACATCCCTTCATTACTCGTCTCTATTGCACCTTTCAAGATTCTGATTGTCTCTATTTTGTGTTGACTTTGGCAGAAAAGAAAGATTTATTGGCAAGATTAAAAGCTTCTGGAGGTTGTTTTGACATGGAAAAGGCTCGTTTTGTGATGGCTGAACTTTGTTTAGCTCTTTTACACATTCATGGATTAAATGTTGTACATCGAGATGTTAAACCAGGTTAGGGGATTTTTTGATAAAATTAGTCGTTTTGGGGCGTAGGAGGAAGGGAAATGAGATTCTGGATTATGTTTTTAGTCTAAAAACCCATAGGTGACATTATATCCCAAAAATGAAAAATCTTTTTAGAAAATATTTTGCTTCGTAAAAATGGACATATTCTCCTCTCTGATTTTGGTTGTGCTAAATTAATTGATGAGAATGCCAATTCAAACGAAAATAATAATATTAACACAAAAGAGGATGTAGAAGAACATCAACAATCGCCTGAAGAAAGGAGACGCAGAAAAGAGAAAAGGCGTTGTTCGTTTGTTGGAACTGCTCAGTACGTCAGTCCTGAGGTTTATTTTTTAATCTTTATGGGTTTTAAAATTTGTGGTATTATGATCCTCACTCCTTAATTTTTAACATTTTGCAAAGTTACCATTTTGAAAAATTACCATTTTTATTTTGACTTTTCGAAAATTTTTCATTTTGAAATATGGACGTTTTGAATTTTACCATTATGATTTTTGACATTTTAATATCATTTTTTTTAAATTTTAAGATGTTGAATGGAGAACCATCAACTCCAGCGTGTGATTGGTGGTAGGATTATCTCTCATTAATTAAATTAAAATTAATTTAAAAAGGTCTTTTGGAGTAATTTTATTCGAATTATTATCTGGACAACGTCCATTTACTGGAGAGACAGAATTTCTTTTATTTCAACAAATATTAAAATTAAATTATAAATTTCCTTCAAATTTCCCATCAGAAGACGCAAAATATTTAATTAAACAAATTTTGGATTTAAATAAAAATAAAAGAATTAATGGACATAAAATTAAAGAAAATGAATTTTTTAAAGAAATTAATTGGGAAAATTTGACTGGACTTAAATCTCCTTTATTTGATGTAAATGAAGATTAAATTGGTGCCTTTTTGACTTTAAATTGTATATTTTTAATTTTAAATCGGTGATAGAATTTTAAATGATTTTTGATACTATTGTATTTTTTGAATATTAGATATTATATAAATTGATATTATGAAAAGTTGACATTTTGATAAATTGACGTTTTTAAATAGTGACATTTCGAGAATTGACGTTTTGTAAGTTTACCATTTTGAAATAAAATTTCAAGAAATTCTAAAATTTTTACTTTTCAATAAAAACATAAAAAAGCTGATATAATATTAAAAAAATAAAATAGAAAAGATTTGGTAACAGAAAAATAATTAGTTGATATTTAAATATTGTATGGGGTTTAAAAAGTTTTTTACAGCTTTTTAAGCGCATAGGTTGACAGGTTGGTTTAAAAAGCTGTAATTTCTAAAATTAAATTAAAAAAGTTGGAAGAAAAGTTGGAAATAAAATAATTAAAAATATTTTTTGCTAACAATTATGTGCTAATTTTTGTAAAAAAAAAAGAGATTTTTGTTTTAATTGCTTGGAATTGGCGGCAGAAAAAAATATTTTTTTAGAAAAATAAATTTAAAAAAAATTTAAAAATCAAAAATTAATGATTTGCAGCTAATGTGGGTGCCATAGCCTTTTTCCCAGGATTCTGTTGCAAATAACGTGCTGACGAGAGCCGTAACATTTGTAATTGACGAATGGCTGCTGTAGCATTGTACGCCTTGCGCCATTTTCTTAAAGAAAAAATTAAAAAAGTTGAAGCAAAACTTGTTTTATAAATATTTAAAGTTTGCTTCAAGTTTAATTTAAAAAATACAACTTGAATTGTAAACTTAAACCTTGAATTACAACTTGTTTGTAAAACTTGTTTTTGTAAATTACAAACTTGATATAAAATAAAACTTGAAAAGCACAAAATTAAAACTTGAATTTATTCAAGTTGCTTCAAGTTGTAATATTTTACAATTTATTAAAACTTGAAGCACAACTTAAGTTTGCTAAAATAATTATTTCTCTCTCTCTTATACCTTTTTGCCAAGCTTCTTTTGAGATGTGTTGCCACAGTTCCGTGAATGTCTTTTGTTCTAGCAGTATTCCCACTGATCCACTGAAAATATTAATTTGTTTTATTTAAAAATAAATGAATTTTGTAAAATTAGCTTACAGGGTGTGCTAATGCTTGTTCACATGAATACCTCTGATCTGGATTGCAGCACATTAAATGTGAAATAAAATCTTTTGCTGAATCGCTAATTTCGTCCCAATAGGGGGAATCAAATTCGTATTCTCCTTTAATTATTTGGGCAAATAAATTAGCGTCGTTCTCGTCATAAAATGGTGGATATCCACATAAGAGGATGTAGGCAATTACTCCTATAAATTTTTGGAATTTTTATTAAAATTTGATTTTTAAAATTTTTGGCAAAATGTACTTTGGGCATTTTGAGAATTGGACCTTTAGAGAATTTGACCTTTTGAAAATTTGGCGAAATGAAATTTTTAAAATTGTGGCGAATGACTATTGGACGTTTTCGGTAATTGTTGAAATGTTATTTTCGTAGGGAAACTCACCGATAGACCAAACATCCACAGCCTTCCCATAAGGTTTCTGTTGCAGAACCTCTGGTGCAACATATCCCGGTGTCCCACAGGCTGTAGCCATAATTCCAGATTCCTCAGTTTTCGAAAGGCCAAAATCTGAGATCATAATTTTGGAATCATCATCTTGATTATAATAAAGTAAATTCTCTGGTTTCAAGTCTCGATGAACAACGCCGTTGTCATGCATGAATGAAACTGCTTCGAGCACCTTTAAAAAATTTTTTTTAGATAATTTTGTCATTTTCTACCCATTTTAGCTAATTTTTAGCTAATTTTATTAATTATATATTTTCTTTTTTTATTTAATTACTTTTACTCTTTTTTTATTTCAATGAAACTCTTTTTTGGTTTAATCAGAAAAAAAGAGAAACGATATTTTATATTAAAATGTTTTTATTTTAGCTTATGTGCGTCAAACCATAAAATAATAAATAAAGCTAAAAATGGCATTACCGCGCGACTTTTCTGTTTTCCCTTTTATTTAAATCCAAAATGTTCAGATTAAATAAAAGGATAAGGAAAAGATTAAAAAATTGAAGGATTAATTATTCTAAAACGTTTAATAAATTTGCGGACATTATTTGCGGACAATGAGTGCATAATTTTAATGTTGAGATGTTTTTCCGGAAAGTTTTTATTTAAATAAACTTGTTTTTCCCTAAACTTTATTTAAAATTAAACTTGTTTTTACGAACAAGTTTCTCATCAAACCTGTTTTTATTTAAACTTTATTTTAAGTTTGAACATGTTTTTACGAATAAGTTTATTTTCGTTAAGTTTATTTATTTTATTTCAAGTTTGAATTTGTTTTTCCGGAAAGTCTATTTTTAAATAAACTTGTTTTTCTTTAAATAGTCCGCAAATAATGTCCGCAAATATTTTTCACGTCCGTTTTTTATGAATAAAATTTTATAATTCCATTGGAAAATTTTTTAATCTTTACTGTTTGAGTATTCAACGTAATAGACTCTAAAAATTTAATTTTTCGAAAAAAGGATTGGTAGTAATCTCATTGACGCAGATGTAAAAAAAAGATGAGGTAATAAAATTTGTTAAAAAGACATTAAATATAGTAATAATTTTTTAAAGAACATTTTGGGTTTAAACACGCGAACATTTATTTTGTACTTATTTTAATTGGTGTCTATTAATTTTTATAAAATGACGTGATTAAAAAAAGATTTATTCACCTGTCTAATGAGATTGGATGCATCCCTTTCTGTATAAGAACCTTTGGCAACAATCCGATCAAAAAGTTCACCGCCTGTTACTAATTCCATCACCAAATAAACATAATGTTTCTCATCAAAAGTATCATAAAGTTGAACAATGTTGTTGTGTCGCAATCTTAAAATAAAATAAACATTTAAATTAAAACAAGTTTTAGGATAAATAAATTCCGGAAAACAAGTTTGAATAAATAAACTTGGAGAAAAACAAGTTGTATTTCTTTGAATAAAACAAGTTTAATTAAACAAGCTTTCTTAAAAACAACTTGAATAAAAATATCTTCCGGAAAATATATTTAATGAATAAAAACGTCTTTGCCGGAAAACAAGTTTCGATAAACAAACTTAATGAAAAACAAGTTTAAAGAAAAAGTCTTTTCCGGAAAAACATATTTAAATAAACATTTTTAATGTTTTCCGGAAAAACAAAGTTTTAATTTACTTTTTCAGCACACGAATTTCATTCTCCAATGAATCTTCTTTTCCTTTCAATGCCTTCTTATCAATACATTTAATTGCAACAAAAGTGCCAGATTCGAAGCGACATTCAGCAAGGAAAACTTTAGAGAAGGCGCCAGTGCCAAGCAAATCTTTAAATTCATACCTTAAAAAATTAATTTAGTTTTGATTAATTTTGATTTATTTTAATTTATTTGCCTGTCTCTAATATTATAAGCTGTCCCCTGCACTTCAATATTTGAAATAGCCCTCCTATGCTCTGCAGCAGAAAGTGCTACTGCCGGATTTGTTTTCCTCGGAAAAAGAGGCATTGTATTATTATTGCTATTATCTTCGTTTTGTTGGCAGTTTTGAATGTTTTGATAATTAATTCCAAAATTGTTGTTTTGATGATTATTTTGATTTCTAGCAACTTCTCCTAATTGTTGAGTTTGGAAATGATCGTAGTTTTCACACTGATATTCCGGTATAAATAATTTTCGTATTGGAGTGCCTTAAAACAATAAAAACAGGTTTTAATTTTAATGAACTTTCCGGAAAACTTTTTTTAAAATAGTTTCCGGAAAAACAAAAGTTGAAAATGAGTAAGCAAACTTTCCGGAAAACAAGCTTATTTTAAACTTATTTCAAACAAAAGAAAAAAGAACTTTCCGGAAAAACATGTTTTGTAAATAATTTAAGGAAAAATACAATTTCAGAAAATACAAAAGTATGCACTTTCCGGAAAGTTTAATTAATGTTTTTAGCACCAAGTTTGTTTTTCTGTAATTTTTCCTCTAATTTTTGTCCAATCTCTATTAAATACTTATAAATATTTTATCAAATTATAATTGCTCGTCAATTTATTATAATGACGAGAATTAAATAAATAATTCATAAATATAACACCTTACTTAGACAACAAAAAAGTACTTATTATTATACCATAAATGTAAATATAATTAAATATTAGAGGAAAGTGATGTGAAATAAAATAAAAAATTATTTTAGGGTTTCAAACTATTTTTGTAATTTTAATTAATTTAAAAAAAAATTTTAGAATACTTAAAATGAAAAAAATTCTGTCCAAAAAGATTAAAATATGGCTGAGATATGAATTTTTGAAATTTTAAACTAGGTTTTAGGCGCGCAAAACATGCTTATTAAAAACAAGTTTAATTAATTTTATAAACAAGTTTAACAAGTTTAATTATTAATTAAAAACAAGTTTAATTATTAATTAAAAACAAGTTTAATTTAATTAATTAAAAACAAGTTTAATTAAATAAAAACAAGTTTGATTAATTAAAAACAAGTTTAATTTATTTAAAACAAGTTTAATTAGATAAAAACAAGCTTAATTTAACTCCAAAAACATGCAAAACATGTTTCTAATAATAATTTTTTTATTAAAAACATCAATTAAATATATTTGTAAAACATAACTAGTATAATAAAGAAATGCTTAAAAAAAGCTAAGCAATTATAAAAATAAATAAATATTTACCAATTGACTGTTCTCCCGTTTTCGCGTGACAGTGGGAAGTCGTTGAAATATTATTAACTGTTGTATTATTATTGCTTGATATTGGCACACCTGCTGATATTATTAACTGCTTTTGCTGAGAACATTGTTGTAGCAACGGTTGTTGAGGGGCGTGGCCTCTTTCTGCAGCAGTGTTTGGAGAGGAGGAGTTTCCATCAGAATAAAAAGAGGCAGTAGAAACGTGAGAACATGAAGAAGAGATAATTGTGTTTTGAGAGGAAGAAGAGGGTAAAATGTTTGGGAGAATGTTTGGGGAAATGTTTGTTGGAGAAATATTTTCAAAACTATTATTTATTTTTTGTTGTTGTTCGTTCAAAAAACAAGTTGGTTTTCCCACACTCGTTAGACAACAATTTGTTGGTAAAGGTGAAATCGAAGGTTGTGGAGATGTTGATTGGGGAACTGGGGAAGGGGTGGAAGTTTCAAAATCCATTTTTTTATTTTTACTAAAATTAAAAAAATATTTTAATTAATTTTACAAAATTTTAATTGACATCATTTTATTGTATTTATTTCAATTTTCTGTGATTTAATTTAAAAAACAAACAAAAAATAAATTTTTAAAAATTTGTATTCAATTTCAATGCTTTTAATTTTCTATTTTTCAATGACCTTCAGACTAAAATTTAAAAAAAAGAAAAGAAGGGATTAGGTATGCGAAAAGCATAGCCAGAGGTAAAAAACGTTTTTAAAGAAGATGAGTGCCATTGGAAGTAAATAATTTAGTCATGCTTTATCAATTTCGTTTAATGAGGGAATAACATGGAAAATTACAAATAAAAATAAACTATTAAAAATGTAGACTAATTTAAAGAAAAAACAAAACAATTTGTTTTATGGGAAGCAATTTAAATTTATTAAAACATAGAAAAAATTTAATTAATTCCGGAAAACATACAGTCTTTTAAGAGGATATCTTAAACTTTCCGGAAAAATTAAAACAATTAAACAATAAACAATTTTATTAAAACTTTCCGGAAAAACATTAAAAACATAAGGAGGAAAGTTGAAAACTTGAATAATAAAACATTCCGGAAAAGTTATATTTTAATAAAAATACAATATTATTTCCGGAAAAATACAATACTATTTTACAATAAAATATTACAAATACAACTTATTTTTTAAAGTTTACAATTTTATAATGAACTTTAAGTAAAATAAAATAATATAAAAATAGTAAAAATGCAAATTATAAAGGAATTAACGTAGTTCCGGTAATTTTGTATTTATAATAATTAAATGTAAATGAAGAAATGGTTAGCGCACACCAATACCTTTATATTAGAATGAAAAATTTGTTTTTTTTCACCAAAAAATTGTAAAAACAATAAAAATTAAAAAAAATTCTTGTTTAACATATATGGGAGAATGTTAAATGTTCATGCAAAATTTATCACATTTTAACGGCCATTTTATAAGGAATTTTTATTTGTTGAGAAAATGATAGTTGTGCGTGGGTGTAAAATAGGGGAAATGCAAAAAAATGCCAAAAATAAGGAAGAAGCCCAAAGGAAAAGCTAAAAATTCAATCAATGGATAGACAAGACTCTTTAAAAAAAGAGAGAGTGAAAATCGAATTTGCCCAATTTTCTCGTGAAAAGCGGGGAAACAAACGAATTGAGAGGGGAAGAAAAACCTGCCTTTTGATTGACTTAAAAGTCTTTAATTTTTTGTTGTGTGAAGTTAAAAATTTTAAAGTTTATCTATAAGATAGAGGAGATTCTAAGCTTTAAAATGATATAAAAATGAATTTTGTAAGTTGAAGAAGCAAAAAGTTATAGACAAAAAAGTGATGATGAATATTAATGAAGCATGATCAAAACAATTGAAGCAAAATGAAAAATTAAATGAAACATTTAATAGAATCAGAATAAATTTATTAAAACTTTGTTTGTACGGCAAGTTTTAAATGAAACACAAACATAAAAAACAATAAATACAATAAAACTTTGTTTTAAGTCTGAACAAGTTTTAATAAAAACATATAAAATAAGCCTGTTAGAAACTTTGTTTTCACGAACAAGTTTTAATAAAAAAAAACACAAAATAAGTTAACTGAACAAGTTGTATTTATTTCAAGTTTTAAAATTAATTGAAAATAAATAAAAACAAGTTTGCAATTTAATTGTTTATAGAGTTAGCAAAGTTTTAAGCTGCGAATAGCCTAGTCCCCAGAGGCAGTTTAGTGAAAAGCGAGCAATAAAAATCGATGAAAGTAAGCGGAATTAGCTAAAATTAGCCTGTTGAAGCCTGTTTTATTTATTATTCTTAATTTAGGCAAAAACTTTTTTTTTAACTTTTTTATTCTAAAATTCCCATGTATTTTGTAAAAACTTTTATTTCTTGTTAAAGAATGCATGAGAATTTACTAGTAAATAGCAAATTTTGTTATACTAATGGGCACACATTGAAATCGAATTCGCAGATAAAGAAGAAGCTAGAAAAGAGCTGCGGCACTCTTAAAAACATTAAAATACAAATATAGTCTGATTAGGGTCTTTCTGGCACAGAATATTTTTGGCGTGAATAATTCAGTGGATAAAAGTGCCACGAGAAACTAATCTGTGCCTAAAAGCCCTCAAGCTAATTTATTTTAAGAGGCTTGTTGAACAGGGAGAACATCCTTGCGCCATTATTTTCCATCTCCAAGACAACAAAGTCGGCAAAAAAATAAAAGGGGAAGAAAAAAAAGATGTTTTTAAAGAAAAGGATAAAGACGGGACATGAAGGGATATAAAAATTCTTAAGAAAGGGAAAAGAAATTGGAGAAAAAAAACATATTATAGCATGAAAAATATAAGCAGCTGTCGATTATGCCAAGAATGTGAAAATAAAAAATAAATATTCAAAATGTTCAAAATACAAAAGGTCCAATAGAAAGGAAATGACCAAAATGTCCAAAATATAAAAGGGCCAGTTGTGAAGAATTATTCAACATGCAAGGGCATAAAATGGTCAATAAGGGAAAATCGTTAGAAATGTTCACCACTTTAAAAAATGGACATTTTGTACATTGGACTTTTGAAAAAGTGATGCCAAGACAGCCGAATGGGAAATTTTAATGTGAAAATAATGAAGACAGAGAAAAAAGAAGTACATTTGGCCATAAAAATGAAAGAGAGAGAATAAACAAAAAGAGAGGCCATAAAGAGAAATATATAAGTCTACTCAGACATTCACACACTTAAGTTGAATAAATTAAAAATTAAGTTTTTTTAACTAAAATTTTAATAAAAATAAAAAGAAAGAAGAATTTTAAAAGGAGAAATATAAATTTTTAATAAATTTAAATAAAATTAAATAAATAAAAAATAAAATTAAAATAATGATAAATTCTTTAAATAATCATCTTTTTATCGATTTTTATCCTTTTTATCAACTACTAATATCAGGTGGTTTATTTACTGAGTCAATTTTAAATTCTAAAGTTCTGCCTTGATATATTGTAATTTTTGGCATTCTGTTTATATTAATCTAAAAATGACAATTTATCCCAAACATGTTTTAACGCGGATAAGGACGATTCAGTATCGCCGGTTCAGTATCGCCGTTTCAGTATCCGCCGTTTCAGTATAGCCGATTTTTTTTTTTTTTTTTGGTGTAATTAAATCAACCACAAAGGCTTTTAGGCACTTACATGTGGAGGGGGAGTGTTAAGGATTTACATATACTTGTTAGTAAATGTGTCAATACCTTTGCCGGCTCGGGATTTACAAGCAAGCTAGACCCGATTGCCTCCCCACTCAGGGCATGCCACCTGTGAAAGTGCTATACAGGGACTACACTAAACCGGCCACCAGCTGCCGCCAGGCATCGAACCTGAGTCTCCCGAAAAGTGCAAGTCGGGTGTGTTAACCACTACACCACGGCAGTTTTTGATCTATAACTTTTTTGATTTTAGACCGATCCGGATAATTCTTATATCATTCGAAAGGTCTCTGAATGGGGATTCTTTTTCTTAATTGGATCGACTTGATCCGATCATTTTTGAAAAAGATACACGCAATAAATGATGTTACAGGCAGAAAAAGTCAGTTATTCGATTATAACTTTTTGTAGAATGTTCGGATCAAGTCGATCCAATTAAGAAAAAGAATCCCCAATTCGAGACCTTTCGAATGATAAAAGAATTATTCGGATCGGTTGAAAATCAACAGAGTTATGGGCGTATACTGAAACGGCGGATACTGAAACGGCGATACTGAAACGGCGATACTGAACCGGCGATACTGAAACGGCGATACTGAATCGTCCCCTACCCGTTTTAACGAGTTTTGTTTGGGTTTTCTTCGATGTTTTTGTTCTTCTTTAGGTGTTTTTTTATGTTTTCTATTGTTTTATCGTGTTTGGCTTGTTTTAATACTTTATTTTGTCTATTTGTCGTTGTTTTTACCTGTTTTTCTTTGTTTTTTATTATTTTTCTTTTTCTTTTTATCTCTTGAATTGTTTTTAATCTTTTAACTTTTAGATATCCAATGAATTCAAGTTTTAACGGCAACATAAGACTTAATGCTGCAAATCAAAATGTAAGGCATAGACCAGAATCGTCTCCACCGGAAGAATTGATGGGTATTATATTTTTTAGAAGAATTCTTTGAAATTTTAAATTTCTAGATTGTCTGCTGCCTGATGCTTCTACTAGTCAAAATGTAGATACTCGTGGACCTATAGCTTATTCTAAAGGTTTTGAATTTAATTGAACATTTTTTAAATTAAATTTTAGACCAAAACGTACCTAAAGTTCAATTCTTTCAAACTCCAAAAACTATTGCCAGACCTACTCTTCCAGACCAAATCTGCCTAAATAGTGAATTGTCAAAGTTCCATAAGCCTTCTTTGTTTGTGATTAAGAAACAGCTTGAACAACTTCGAAATAAACTTGGCGAGGTTCTTTTTTATTTATTAAATATTTTACCAAAATTGGGGTAGAAAGATGACCAGCAAGTACTTCTTCCAAAAATCGACCTGTTCTGTATTTTGTTCTATGCCGATTTTTTAATTTTCTGTGGCTGGGGACCACACGTCTTTTCAATACGATTAATTTAAAAATTTTTTTCCAGATTCCAACTGTTGAATGGAGACGTCACCTTGACCATTTAATAATCTTAACTATCCAACAACAATCAGATATTGACTTACTTCGTTCCTGCTCTATGGCATATGAACAATGGGCTAGTGGACAATTAAAGAAATTTGGGAGTTTAGTGTGCGAACATGCAAATATATCATTTCAAAAAAAGCAATTGGAAGAACATGAAAAGCTTGTAATTAAAGAAAAGAATGTGATAGAATCCAAAATTGGAATTTTGGAAAAGGAGAGGAAAAGATTAGAAAATGAAGCTAAAGACTTGAGACCTTACAAGGAAAAATACAAGGATTCGCTTAAAGAAGTGGAAAGGTTTGTTTAAATTAAAAATTTTTTTTGGAGCTTTTGGGTTAGAATAAGTCTAGAAGTATTGGAAAATATTTTGAACAATTTTTTTGAAAAGCTTTTGAATTTTAAAAAGGTTTTGAATTTTACTGGAGCAACTGCAGACTTCATGATTTTTGACTTGCGGACTGCAGTTGCGGATTTTAATGATGAAATTGAATTTTTTTGAGCCCTGATCCCCATTCACTTCCACCACACTAATCTTTATTTTTAAAATTCAAATATTTTCTTAAAATATTTTAGGTTAAAAGCAGACGTTGAAACATCCCAAAAACGAACAGCCCAATTAATTGAAGAAAAAGAAAAATTGTCCAAAACTTCTGAATTGACCAAAAATCTTCCTTTAATTGAAACTGAACGAAATAATTTTAAAAAACAATTGGAAGAATTACAAAACAAAGAAAACGCAAAAATTAAAGAATTGGAAGAAAAATATAATTTGGCTCAAAAAAGAATAAAAGTTTTGTTGACAGAATTTAAATGTGAAGAAGAAAAGAAGTCTACAGACAATTCTGATGATAAAGCTCTTAAACAAAAAATTTGTGAATTAGAAGAAAAACTTGCTAAAGAAAGGAAATTGAGGACTGCGGAAGTTAAAACGGTTTGAAACTAAAAAAATTTTTGCGGATTTGTCCGCAAATATTTGCGGATAAAAAATTTTTTCGTTTTCCTCAGATTCCTTCAAGTGAAAACAATGACCCACATGATGGTTTGTCTCGTACAATGAAACGAGAACTTTCTTTGAGAGATGCGGAGATTAATCGACTTAAAGCTGAATGTGAACAGAAGGCTGAGGAAATAATTGAGGTTTTATTTTTTATATTTTTGGGGGTTAATCAATTTGTGATTTTTAGGCCAAATCACAAATTGACGAAGCAAAACACACAAAAATGGAATTACGAGAAAAACTTCGACGCAAAAAAGAGGAGGCACAAACAGCAAGAAACGATCTCAAAGTGGAACGAGAACAGAAGGAAAGCCTTGAACAAAGACTTAGTGCTATGGAAGAACAATTATTGAGACTTAAAGGCAATGGAGCCGATGGAGACCAAGTTTGTTTTTATTTTTGTTTTTCGAATTTATCTCCTGGCAAAATGTTTGATTGTTTTGCAGAAGGTTGAACAAAAAAAGACCGAAACTGTCCTCCAATCAAACAAATTAATAAAAACTAGGGTATGTTTTTAATATTTAATAAAATTAAATCTTAAGATACGTGAAATAACAAGCAAAAAGGATCTCATGGAAAAGGCTATAGATCTCTTTGTGGATAAGCAATGTGGTAAATGTTTGACCTTACAAGCAGGTTTTTTTGTTGAGTAAAATGTTTTTATTAATTAATAAATTTTTAGAACTTGATGACCTTCAACTAAAATTGAGTGCCTCAGTTCAACAGAAGAAACGTGATGACTCAAATAATTTGCCAAAGAACGATAAAGTTGGCAATAAGACTAAAAATCAAACAGAGAAGCCTGCAGCAAAAGAGATGACTCCTAATACTTCTGATAAAAGAGCTGAAAAGGAGCAATCTGTGAAGAGAACTGCTCCAGAAAATGATTCAGAGCCAGCCAAAAAGCGTCACAAAAAGTTAATTTTTTTAAAATAGCTTTAACGTCCGAATATTCCTTTTTTCAGGGCGAAAACATCCGATTCGCAAAAAGACACCCAACAACCATCTGTGCCTGTTAAGACAACAGACCAACAAAAAGTCGTTCAACGGACATCTATTCCATCGGTAAGCAACCAACAGACAACTGAAAAGCAAAAAATAGTCCAAAAGGAACCTTCTGCTTCCAAGAGCCTTCAAGAAGTATCTGAGACTCAAAAAGACACCCAACAAAACTTTAAAGTGCCAAAGACTTCTGAGACGCAAAAAACAAAACAAAAGGATGCTCAAACACCTAAGAACGGTCAAAAGACTTCTGATCCACAGAAAATCGTTCAAAAGGATCCTTTACCTCCTAAGAACGTTCAAAAGACTTCCGATCCACAAAAACCAACACAAAAGGAGCCACCACCACCTAAGAACGTTCAAAAGACTTCTGAGCCAAAAAAAGTTCTTCAACAGACTTTGCCTCCTAAAACTGTTCAACAACAACCACCAGCAGTTCAAAAAGTCATTCAACAACAACCAACAACCTCTCAAAAATCAATGCCTCAAAAGGCTGTGGAACAATCACCAAAAGTTGATGCTAGCAGTATTGCTTCACGTATTGTGACTTCATTTATGATGTAATTTTGTTTTTTAATTTATTTTTAAATCAGTATTTAATTTTTAGGTTTATTGGCGAACCTTGTAACGTAAACAACGATGCTCGTGTTCTCATCCCTGACTTTCTCAAACGCTATGGACTTCCACCTGATCACTTAATAGGGACGCAACTTGCAGTAATTGCTGAAGAAGCTCAAAAAGCAAAAGAGGGAAGTATTAAATTATAATAAAATAAACGTGTGTAATAATAAAACGGGGATATTCCAAAGTTGTTTTTGTAGGTTTAAGTTATTTTGCGACCTGTGTTTATATAAAAAATATATATTTAATTTTCTTTCCTTTTGTAAATTCACATGTTTTTTATT
The DNA here is from genome assembly GCA_000172435.1 of Meloidogyne hapla. Classification (NCBI taxonomy): domain Eukaryota; kingdom Metazoa; phylum Nematoda; class Chromadorea; order Rhabditida; family Meloidogynidae; genus Meloidogyne; species Meloidogyne hapla. The sequence continues at coordinate 110,692 of ABLG01000054.1, read as the reverse complement.
GCAATAAAATAATAAAAATATTGTAGTAAGGGGCAAAAAAATATTTAAATGGCCAGGAAATGACCGGGATTAATAGGATTAATAAATATTAAGTTTCCCGATTTCATCCTGCCTCTGCTCCTCCAGCACTTTCAATAGCTGAATTTCCTACCCCTGACATTCCCTCTGATATGCCAGCATTTTGAGATGCCTCATGAGCTACTTCACCTTAAAAGGAATTTTAAATTAGTGGGATATTGTGTTCTTGCCTGTATGTAACGCCCCATGTCCTGCTCCATTTTGTCCTGTTTCAGAACCTCCTACATGTTGTTGACCTGCTCCAGCTTGTTGTACTCCACTTTCCGATTGTCCTGCACCTTCTGAGTGTTGCCCCGTCCCTTCTGTGTGTTCCCCCTCAGTGTGTTGATGTCCTTCCTCTCCACCTTGTTCATGTCCTCCTTCTTGTTCACGTCCTCCTTCCTCTTCCTTGCCTTTATTTTCACTTTCACCTTCCCCCTTTTTCTTCTTCCCACCATGTGAATGATCAGGCCATCCAACAAAACGAACCTTTAATTTAATATTTTTTAGTGTTTATTAATTCTTTCTTACAGCTCCTCCCAAGTGTTCATGTTCATCTTCCTCTGATTCAGAACTGTGTTCACCACCAAGTATGTGAGGAGATAAGATCTATTTTTAGAATAAGTTTATTTTTTTATCTCTCTCACCTCAATCAAGTAGTGTTCCTTGCTGTAAATACGAGGGGAAAGAAAATGTGGGCTTAGCACGAGTATAGCAAAAAAGTTTGGTGATAAAAAAGAGACTTCTCCAGCGGCTTTAAGAGGAAAAATATTTTTAATAAATTTTCTGAATCTTTTACTTGGTCCAAGTATCTGTACAAATAGAGCACGAGGGGAGGCAACACGTGCTTCTGCTGCTATAGGAGAAAGAACCTTTAAAAATATTTCTGGGATAAAATGTCTCTCTTTAACTCACTTCCGCCATAAAAGCTTCTGGACTGAGGGTATAAGTGTCAAGAAATTGGGGTGTTAATATTTGAGCTTTGAAGACTTCAGGGCTTAGAACACGCGCAAATACTGCCATCGGAGATAAAATTGTTGCATAAAAAGCGACTGGTGAAAGTAAACGAATCTGAAGATTAAAGGGGAATTAAGGGGATTGTTCGATTTTTTAAGAATTACCGTCAATATTTCAGGTGAAATTATCTCTCTGTAGAAAGCGTGAGGTGATAAAAATAAACCCTCCAATATAACACCACCCAATCTTGTATCAAAAGCAAAAGGCTCCAAAGTTAAGATTCGAGGGATGGGGTGGACACCAATTTCTGTATCTGGTGCCAATCCTCCAACTTGACGCTTCTTTCTTATTTCATTATTAAGTTGTCGGAATGAAGGAATATTTTCTTCTGAAATTTAATTTAAACGCAAGTTTAATTCAAGTTTTTAAGCTTAATCTTAAAACTTTGTTTATTTCAAGTTTGTGAATTCAAGTTTTCAAGTTTGTAATCTTGAAAAACTTAAAAACTTGTTCCTCTAACCAATTAATGTTTTTCGAGTTTCTGCTTCTCCCAAACTGGCAATTGCTTCAATTTTTGCTTCTAAAACACTTTCTGCATTTTCTACAGTATTCCAACTTTTTTCTGTTCTCTCATTTTCTCTCATTTTAATTATTTTTTGTTGCCAAACATTTAAATAAGTATATCCAAGTTTATTTATCATTTCAAGTTGTTTATTGTCTAAACTAGCTTTTAATTTGTCCCATTCTTTTTCTTTTGCCTCAATTTGTTTAATTGCTGGTAAAAGTTTTGTTTCGATTTGAGACAATTCTGGATTTAATTGGTTTACTAGGTGATCTAAAATTTGAAGCTATTAGAGTCTCAAAATGTTTAATTTACCCAATATTCTATTCATTCCGGTTATATTCATTAACAAATCCAACCACTCTATTTGTTCTTTCTGTCCAATAGCTTCAAGAGGGAATAAAGAAAATGTTTGGTTATGAAACCCAAAAATATCTGGTGAAAGTAGTTGACTTATATTTGAATTTAAATTAAAATTATTTTTTGTTGTTTTTGATTTCTTTCTAGGATATAAAGCAAAGAGGCGAGGGGATAGAAGAGATAAGTTATCATTATTTTTTGATCTTTCACTAATTGAAGTTAGTTGATCAGTAAATTGTTCAATTTGAGTTTGGAGACCATCCAAGTTTGAAGGAGTAGTTGCCAGGCGTGGACTCAAACGGACGTTGGGTACGAGATTGGAGAGAAAGCTGAAAATTGAGACTCTAATGGTTAGGACTCTAATGTCCCCCTTCTGAGCACCAAAAGAAAGCCTAGACTCAAATGGTCTGAAACTCAACAAATCACCCAATACTCTAATAACCCAATATACTTTAATAACCCAATATACTTTGCATTTCTCGTATTCATAGCTGAAATGAAACGTCTACAATGCTTCAATGTTCGCGCATACCTCTCCAAAATGCGCAAATTTCGAATATTTCTGGGAAGTTCATAATCCATTTTATCACCAAATAGTGTTTTTGATGAATAATAAGCTGATCTTTTATTTCTCTTTTTTAATTTCCTCAATTTAATTAATTTATTGCTTTTTCTTTTCCTCCAAATTGTAAAGAAATGACGAAATCTTCGAATCCTTTTTTGACCTCTCTCTTTGTATTCCTCTACTTTTTGATAATCATTATTAATCTCCTTCAGCCGATTTTTTGCTTTAATCAGTTTCACTAAACATTTTGCATAAGTTACAGGTGTTATTTGATTTGGTTTATATTCAGCTAAACATTGATTAAACAAAATACGTTCAATTTGTGGTACTTCTAGTAATGAAGCACGCGCTTTAGCCTTCAACATGGTAAAAATTGCAGCGCGTTGAAAGAGTTTGTCAATATTGTCGATTGAAAGGAGATAATTTTGCTAAAAAGTGTGAGAGTTACTTATTAAATGCCTAATGTTCCAAATAAATTATTTCTAGATTGTTCACCTGTTGGGGATGCTCTGCAACGTTGTCATTCTTGGACACCTTTTGTTGTGTTGGAAATGACCATGAAAACGATAAATGAAGTAAAATGAGGAATATTATGTTGATATAGAATGAGATCAAAATTGGAAAGGAGTGGATTCGATTAAATGAGTGAGATGATAAGGAAGATGAATAAAACGATGATGAAGAGGAAGTAGAAGTTGTGGGAGATGAATAAATCGAACAACAAAGAAAATTAAATTCAATAAAAGGATTATTAATTAGTTGATTATCACTAAAACAATTTAATAATCTTCTTTTTCGTTTTTTTCGCTGCTGCAAGTTTAGAAAACGATCAGAAAAGGAAGGTAAATAAAAAGAAAGTTGTTGTTTCTTTTCTTGTTGAGATGGCATTGAAAATAAAAATTAATGTTAAATGATGAATGGAGAGACATTTTTGGATAAAATAATTATTTTTTAGTTTTTTCCTTGAAAATAAACCGCAACAGATAAAAATCGACGTTTTTTATTCTTTTCAGAAGTGTACCATGCGATAATTAAAAGTGCCAGTTTTATTAACAAAAAATAAAAACGCAACAAACAAAACTTTATAACAAGATTTTTTCATCAGACATATCTTATTCAATTAAATTCAAATCAATTTTAAACTTTTATTTAATTTGACAGCAGAACGGAGAGAATTAGACGAATATTTAAATGATTAATAAAATTTTTAAAAATTAAAAAATTTTAAACAAATTTCGAAAAACTTGTTTCGATTGATGTCAAATCAATACTAAAATGTTATACTCAAGGAGTATAATCCAAATCTAGTGTCTGATATTACATATCGAAGAAAAAAAAATTTTTTGATCGATAAATAAAATTTAAAAAAATTTTTTTTAAACAAATTTCAAGGAGGATGGTTTTAACAAAATGTGGAAAAACAGTCGTCGTTTATTTGGCTTTAACTTTTTGTGGAATGATTAGATTGTAATAGTCCTTCTGGGAAAAATAATCCTCACATCCAGAGCTTTCGAATGATATAAGATTTGTAAATATATCTTGGAAAGTAAAAAAGTTATGGGCAAAAAATTGCCAATGATACTCACTCGCTCCAAAAATTAAGTTGTACATTTATAATGGCCACTTCAGTGCCAAAATCAAATAAACCTACTGTAACTCATTTAGGAATAAAATAAAAATCTCTTATATCGAGAGTATCCATTACTTTTTAATCGTATTTATATTTAATTTGACATTTTTAATTTGGACATTTTTAAATCTTGATATTTTACAAAATATTTATTTTTAAATTCCCTCATTTCGATACATTTTCAATTAAAATAACAAGAAAAACTATTAAAATGAGACAAAAGTACCTAATAAAATATATAATTTCCTCCAATCCTTGTAAAATCGGAGAATTACATCAAATTTATTTTTTAAAGATTGTCTGTTTGTTGTTCTCATTTTTTCAATTATAGACAGAAAAAGAGGAAAATATATTTTCCCTCAATTTGTAAAATATATTAATTTTTTTTGTTAGGTCAAACAAAAACTTTTTATTCTTTTTAATTAAAACGAATATTAAAAGAGGAAACAATTAATTAAATTTAGATATTTTGAAAATTTGACCATTTTGAGGTTTTGACGTTTTGAATTTTGACATTTTGAGTTATGACCATTTGAATTTTTAACATTTCGAATTTTTACGTTTTAATTTTTAAGATAAATTCAAATTATCTCTTCCTTTCCGTTATTTTTTGAAAAAAACGGTAAAAACCAGTCGAGAGAGAAGGTTGATCTGGGTGGTTTTTAACACTAAAACTTATAAATGATTTTTTCAAGAGATGTCGCATGCCATCATTTTATTGATAAAAAATAATCGAAAATAAAGGTTGATTAAATATCCACTTCCTTTAAAAGCTTTAAAAAAAAGGTGTGGAAGAGATAGAAAAATAAAAAAGGGGCGCCAAAGCCGATTGACCGTGAATTAAAGGATCAAGAAAAAATAATATAGATTTACTACATAAATTTATTTATTTTATTTTTTTGACGACTGCGCGGAAATAAGGTGCTTAATTTTGTGTTTTTTTTTGTTATTTTTATGTTATTGCTTTATTTTTAATGCTTGTTTTCTTCTTCCGTTTGGAAGGAATTTTTATTAAATAAATAAATTCAATGAAATATTTAAAGGATTTTCATGATTTTAGACAGCTTATGGACTGAAATCACTAAATCCGTCTAATATTTTACAATCTCAAATTTTCAAAATGCCAAAAATTCAAAATGCCGAATTTTCAAAATGCCAGAAATCAAAAATATTAAAATTTCAAAACTCCAGTTTCTCAAACCAAAATAACGTATATTTAATTTCTTTCAATAACATTCGTGAGAAAACCCTCAATCATCTCTAAACCTTAAGGATATATACAATATTTCACTCATTTCTTCAATATTATAAGATGAGTCTGCGCAGTATTAATCCTATCCGTTCAGCGACCCTTAAAATCTGCCAATATTTATTTTTATATTTTTGTTTTGTTTGTTCTTATTTTATGAGTTTATTTCTATGTTTAATCTTCTAAAATTTTTGGAAAAAATATTTAAAGCCTTTTAACTGTGAAAAATCACGATTAGCTTCACTTAGTTGACTATAACTTTTTAATGAATGATCCGATTGGAATAGTCCTTTTGGGAAAAATAATCCTCATATCCAGAGCTTTCGAATGATATAAGATTTGTAAATATATCTTGGAAACTAAAAATGTTATGGGCAAAAAAAGAACCTCTCATAATCACTCGCCCCCATAAAATTAAGATAAAAGCCATTTCAGTGCCAAATGCAAAATAACTACTGTAACTCATTTAATGGCTTTACCTCACTTATTCAATTATTTAATATTCTTGCCATATTAAATTCAATACCTCAAGCTTTTTCTATTTCTTATCGTTGTGAAGGTGATCAGGTATTGGTAGTACAATCCTTTGGAAATGACACAATTAGAATGCATTGTCAACGCTTAAATGTTTGCGGGGATGTTGATGTCGTTAGTTAATTATTTTTTATCATGAAAATATTAAATATTTAATAGCATTGTCATTATGAGAAAAATCAGCCAGCATGTGGAGGAAAGGCTAACTTTGTTGCTCATGTAGATCAACCTAATCCATTGGCCCCAGTATCACATACATGTTGTGAGGCGATTCCGCCTTTTGAAGAAAAAATGAATGAACTTCCTAGGCAAGTTATTAATAGTTTCTCAAAATACCCAATTTGCGAAAAGTCCAATTTTCATAATGCCCAAATTTCGAAACGCCCGAATTTAAAAATGTCCAATTATTTATAGTCATGAAGGCAATGATTGTTTCATTTATGAACTTCCTGATCCAAATGCTCCCCCACCTGAAGAAAAACAATTTGACAACAAGAAAGAAGAGGAAGAAGATGAGAATGAACACTTTACTCTTCTCAACAGTATTGATCAACTACCTGGACATATTAATCCAGAAGGATATCATTATAGAATGAGGCTTTTCTTATTGAGATATAAAAGTCCTCCTGCTTTACTTGTAAAGAGTATTAGAAGATTAAGAGAAGGCTACCGAGTTACAATATGCCGTCCTCGCTGTAGAAGAGTAGTTATTGAAGAAGATGAACAACAAGAAAAGGAAGAAGATAATGGTCTTAAAAAGTGGATAACAGAAAATCTGGGTGGAATAGAGCCTCAAAAGAGACCCAAAACTTTTGAGAAGAGTTCAACAGAAAAGGCAGATTCTAAAAGAAAGTTGACTGTGGTAGATGGAGGAGTACAGGCACCAAGTAAACAAACAGAAATAATTGAAAATGAAACGAATAATACGAAAACAACAATAAATCCTTCGGATACAAACATCCACGCTTCTACTAATTCTTGCTCTAATATAACAATAACCCCTGAAACATCACTTAAAAATCCAAACAATAATATTTTAATAAATACAAACAACAATGTTACTTTAATAGCAAATGGTGCTGGACAACACCACAATGTTTATATACACAATAATAATACTTTAACTGTAATCGCTATTGGAGAGAGTCTGAAGAATGGTAGTGTTAAGAGTGATAATAATATTAATGTAACTGATGGAGAGACTAATGAGAGAGATAAGGAAAGTTTAAGAGGAGATAGAGAAGAGAATAAACAACCGGAAAATACAAAATCGGAAACTACAAAAATGGAAAATACAGAAAGTGAAAACAAAAATACAGAAGGTAAGAACAAGGTAAATACAGAACTGGAAAATACAAAACCAAAGACTATAAAGATGGAAAATACAAAAGCAGAAACAAAACTTGAAAATACAAAAGAAGGCAAAATCAATGAAAATACAAAACCGGAAAATAATAAACCATTAAATGAAAAGAAGGAAAATACAAAAATAGAAAACACATATTCAGAGAGTACAAAACAAGGAACTAAAGAATCGGAAACTACAAAACCGGAAACAATAAAAATACAAAATACAAAACCGGAAAATACAAAAGAAGGAAGATCAAGTTTTGAAAGCCTTTCTGGAAGAGATATTAAAAAAGGATTAGAGAAAGTAATGCCAGAAAATAAAGCAAAAGAAGGAAATACGATCGAAGAAGACAATTCGTTCACTAACCCAGGAGGCTTACCTAAAGATTATTCTGGCGGAAATGAAGAAACCAGAAATAATTCAAGAAAGAAAGATAATAAAATAAATAATATATTAATTGATAATGATGGGGAAAGTGGTGAGAAAGATGAAAAAGATGAACTTAAGGTAAAAGAAGAAGAAGAGATGAAGAAAAGTGAAAGGGTTTTGGATAAAAAAGAGAAGGAAGATATTGAAAAGAGGAATAAAACGAAGAATGATGTTGATAATGAAGGGAATGGAAGAGGATTAAATGAGAGTGGAAGAAGAGAAGGAACTAAAGAAAGAATAGGAAAGGAAGAAATGAGAGGAAGAGGAATATCTTCTGAAAATGGTAAAAGAAGATTGGAAGGAAGAGGAAGAGATGGAAAACATGAAAAGGGAAAAGGGTTGGTAGAAGTAAAAGAAGAATCGGAAAGAGGAAGCGTGATTAACGAAGAAAAGGATAAAGGAAGAGGCTTGGAAGAGGGCGAAGGAGGATCTAATGGAAGAGGATCAAATGCAGGAAAGGAAGGAAGAGGAAAGGGAGGATTATCTAAAGAAGAGAAAGATATAGGAAGAGGATTGGAGGAAGGAAATCCAGATAGAGAAACATTGCCCAAAGAAAGTAATCGTGGAAGAGGATTGGAAGGGAGAGAAGAATTGAAAGAAGGGAAGATTAAAGGAGGACAGAAGGGAAGAGAAGATGGATCAAGTGGAGGAGGATTGGAAGAAGGAAAGCGAGAACTTGGAAGAGTAACTAATGAAGAAAAGAATAAAGGAATAGGACTAGATGGAGAAAAGGAAGATAATAAAGGAGGAAGTAAAGAAGGAAGGAATCAAGGAAGAGGAGGAAAGGAAGGATTTGGAAGATTATCTAGTGAAAAGGAACGAGGAAGAGGATTGGAAGAATTAGAAGGATATAGAAGAGGACTGGAAGAAGGGAGATTAAAGGGAGATAATGGGAGATTAACTAATGAGGAGAATGGAGGGAGAGGATTGGAAGAGAAAAGAGGCAATGAAGAAAAGCATGAAGATCAAGAAGGAAGAGGATTAATGGGTGAAAATGGAGGTAAAGAAAAAACAGTAAAAAAACTTTTGCTGGAAGAACATGGAGAAAAGGCTAAATCTTCAGAAAAAGATGGAAATCGGAACGAAGGGAAGGATGATAATAATGGAAAGGGCAAAGATATACAACAAATAAGTTCTGAGGGAACTGAAACAAACAAACATTGGCGTAATCATCATCGAACAAAAAGGCCTAAAGAAACAACTACGACAAGAAGTACAACGACAACTATAACGACATCTACAAGTGAAGGGGGTGGGGAAACAACAACCACAGAATCATCAACAAGTTCAATAAGAACAACAGACCATTCTACACACATCCAAACAATTACGGAAGCATCAACACGCCCCCAAACATCCAAATCAACAACAGAAACACCAATATATCCTAAAACAACTACAGAATCTCCAACATATCCCAAGACGACAACAGAGCCTCAAATTTATCCTAAAACACCCACAGAACCCCCAACTTATCCTAAGACGACTACGGAGCCTCCGATATATCCCAAGACAACTACGGAACCGCAAGAAGTAACAGAACCTTCAACATCAACAATAACTATAGAATCACATGAAAAAGCTGAAGAAGCAAAAGAGGATTCTGGGGAAGAAAAACCTCCAGATAAGCCCCATTCACTCCAACATAGTGAACCCATTAAACAAAACGAACAACCAACACCTTCAGAACCAACACCAGGATTTGAAGAATTATTTGGGTTATCACATAAAAATTGTTTTAGCGGTGATACTCTTGTACAAACAGCTAATGGTGTTAAAAGAATGGATAGACTGGAAGTTGGGGAATTGGTAAGTGTTTGAAAGAATTTTTAGAGGGATTTTGAGGATTTGGCATTCTGTCATTTATTTACTCTTAAAAAGGTGTTGGTACCAGCAAGCAGTAATTCACTCAAATTTGAACGTGTAGAAATGTTTTATCATAGAAAACCTGATGAGAACGTAAGGGGACATTCCACGGAAAAACTAGCTTAATTTCACGTTTTTGTAGACACTCTTCTTTCAAATAGAGACAGAAACAGGAAAACAACTTTCTTTAACTCGTATGTTGAGTTTTGATTTTTAAATTATTTTAAAAGTTTAATTAGCTTTACATTTATTGCCATTCGGTAATTGTTCAGAAATGGCATATGAAGAACTGGATTCTGACAAAATTGAGAGATGGCTACAAAAGTCTAGGTGAGAGAGGGGATTTCATGGAACACCCCAAAGTATAACCTCAACTCTTCTTTTTCCCTTTTAAAGATTTGCTCATAAAGCACGTGTAGATGATTGTGTCTTCACTGTAACTCAACAAAATAATAAAAATATTAAAGTTAATGTTGAAAGGATAAGAAAGATTGGAAGACGTTATTCTAGAGGAATTTATAGGTAAATGAGAGATTTTATTTTTTATATGTATATTTAATATCCTAAGTCCAATGACAGTAGAAGGAGCTTTATTGACAAATGGCATTCTCAGCTCGTGTTTCTCACAAATTGAAAGTCATGCAGTTCAAAAGGCATGTTTTTAACTATTGACCAATTTGAAATTATGACCATTTTGATTTAACATTTTGAAAATTTGGAATTTTAATTGTTGACCGTTTTGGACTTTTCTCTTTTTAACAGCTTTCTTTTGACATTCTCGTCTCAATCTACAGATTTTTCGGCTCTCTGACAGGCTAGAGATTTATAAAAATTCCTTAAATTTCTTTTAAAATTTCCAGATTTAATAGAGACAACAGAAAGGATATATTATAATGAAATTCCAGTGCCTAGTCTAGTAGATTTTCTATATACAATTAGTAGACATATTGTTCCTTTTGTAAAATATTGATTTTTATTAATAAAATTTATTTAAAATTTAAAAAATTAAGAATCGCGAAATATTTGGCGTTTTGAAAATTTGGCTTTTTGAATTTCGACATTTTTAATAATTCTATAATTTATTTTTTTCTTTCACTCCATTCTTTCTCTCTTTTGGCTTTTACTCTTTTTAATGTGCGCCAATTATCTTTTTGATGATAAAAACGCAAAATTGCGTTTTATTAGCTGTCTTTTGCGCACATTGTTTATTGATTGCTTCATATTTTTTTTTATTTTATTTTATCTTTTTTTTTTTAAATTTCTAGTTAAATTTTTAATGGAAGTCGAATCAATTTTAGAAGGAACAACAGGAAACGAACGTGGAGGTTTACTAATTCGCAAAAAAGAAGATAAAAAAGATGAGGACGACAAAAATTTCAAAAAACCTTCAATTCTTGGATTGGATAGATTAGCAAAATCAAAAAGAGAATTAACTACAAATTTGCGTAAAAGACAAGTTTTGGATGAAGAAAAGGGCAATGAAACACCTGGATTGACTGAAAGTGTTAGAGAAGAGATTAAAAGGTATTGAAATTTTTTTAAATTTTTATTTTGGTGTTTTTGGGTCGTTGGGTTTTGAATTTGCGTTATATTGGAATTTCACCTTTCCTTATCATTTTCATTGTTTTATGGGATTTGGGCCCTTTTTCATTTTAATAAGTCTAATATAAGTGTCAGGACCTGGAGAGACTCAAACTCCCGCTGGCTCACATTTTCTTTCCCGGTTTTCCTTCTTTACCACCCTATGGACTTTTATTCTATTCCACCTTTTTCAGCTACTCTAATTTAATCTATATTTTATTCTAATTTTCTTTATTTTTTAAAGATATGTCAAAGAAAAATACAAAGGAATTGATCATAGAGGAATCGAAGCTGATACAAAAAGTAAAAAAGAGAAGGATAGAAGTGATGGAAAGGATTATTATGAAAAACGTTATAAACGAGAAAGAAGAGAAGAAAGACACAAATATTCGTTTAGAGATGTTGAAACTCCAAAATTTAAGGTTTCTTTTCTTAAATTTTTATTTTGGGTTCTTACCTTTGGAGGGGCCCTTCTGATGGATTATTTTCTATTTCTTAAATGAAAATTTTTCTTGTAGTTGTTTTTATTTTTTTTAGCTTCCAAATACTCCTTCCTGCTCTACTTGGGAAGAAGATGACCTTTCTTTTAATAAATCTGCAAAAAGAAGTGCGTGGGACTTTGAAACGCCAAAAGAATTGAAGGAAAGGAAATTTGGAGATTCTGAAAGAAATATTGAAAGTATAATAAAATCGCAAAGAGAAAGGCAGAAGGAAGATGAAAAGAAGAGGTTTTTCTTGAATCATTTTTAAAAATCTTAAAAAATAATTTTAATATTTTTAGACATCATCGTTATCGTTATGGCGATTCAAAACCAAAATATGACGAATTACCTCATTTCCAAAACGAAATTGAACGCAATCAATGGGAAAATGAACAATATATGTTGGACAGAGAATGGTTAATTTTTAATATTTTTTTTTGGTTTTTTCAAGTTTAGTTAAGTGTGTAATGTAATAAAAAGAGGTCGATGGTTCGAGTCCGTTTTTTTATTATGTTTAAATTACTTTAATCGATTAAAAGATTTTTTTTTTGAAATTTCAAACTTTGATTAATCGATTTTTATTTTTTAAAGAAATCAATAAAGTTTTAGCAAATATATGAATGCCTTGCTTAGGCATTTATATTTAAATACGTTTTGATATATTTTCAGAAAGTTTAATTAAAAAATATTCAAAATTTCATCATCTTTAATTAATGTAATTGACTTAAACGAAAAAATTTTTTTCTTAGATATTTTGGATTATACATATATAGTAATATAGTGAGACACTCTTACTATATTTTCAGATAGTTTAATTAACAAACCAACAAGAAATAATTTATTTATTTAAAGGTATGAAAATGATCAAGGCTACAATGATGAATTTAATCCTTTTGCACACATCTCACAAGAATATGTTGAAAAACGAGAAAAGCAAATGGAACAAACTCGACAGAAACCTAGATTAACACTAAAACAGCAACAAATAAAGAAAGAAAATGAAATGTGGGAGAATAATAGATTGGCACGTTCAGGTTTTTTTTTTAAACTTTAATTTTTTTCAAAATCTGGAATTGGACAATTTATTGCATTTTTTATTAAAGAAATTAATTGTTTTTGTTTGTTTCGGCTCTTGGTTTTGGTATAAGATCAATTCTAACCTTTACATGACTTTTTACTCTTCGAGTCTGCTATCAGAGTCACTGGAAATGCTTTAAAATTTTTGGGAGTGTTTATCTTGCTTTAAGAAAGTTCCATGTTCAGTTATACCCAACGATTCATTAACTTTCCTTTTCTTGATTTTAAACCTTTTGATCATTCTTCCTCTTTTAAAGGTGTTGTAATTAACTCTGAAGAATACGACAACGTTTTTGACAACGAGACAGATGAGAATCGAGTATCTCTGCTTGTTCACAATATTATACCTCCATTCTTGGATGGTCGAATAGCCTATACCTGTCAAACACTTCCAGTCATTCCTGTATGGATTTTTAGATTTTTTATAAAAATTTATTTTTTTAATTTTTAAAGGTAAAAGATGTCACATCAGATTTGGCAATCACAGCAAGCAAAGGAAGTAAACAAGTAAAATATTTTAGAGATCAGCAAGAAAAGTTAAAAGCACAAGAAAAACATTGGGAATTGGCAGGAACTCGAATTGGTGAAATTATGGGTGTTAAACAAAAAGAAGAACAAGAACCCACAGAATCTACAAATTATAAGTATATATGTTTTTAATAAGAGTTTTGGAAACAATAAAAGTGATACAGTGGCTTTATCTTGCTGGGGAGCTTCTAGGTTTTGGACAGATCTTCTCCTGGGTCTTAGGTCTTCTCTTCTGCCTTCCCATAGATTTTTGTATTTTCTTCGACTTTCTACGTTTCTAGACGAAAATTCATTTTCATATAATCACCCGTCTTCTTAAATTTTGTTCATACTTGTTAACATGCTGACTGTGACATTAGCGACCTCCCTTGTTTCTTTTAATTTTATTTTTTAATTCAAAATGAAATTAAGAAATATTTTTATTTTTCTTCAGAGAATCCCAACAATTCGCCTCTCATTTAAAAGAATCTGAAGCTGTATCAATCTTTGCTATGGAAAAATCAGTAAAAGAACAAAGAGAATATTTACCAGTATTCGCTGTTCGCCAAAAACTTTTACAAGTAATAAGAGAAAATTCTGTCGTAATTGTTGTTGGTGAAACAGGAAGTGGAAAAACTACACAATTAACACAATATTTGGTAGAAGATGGTTATGGAAAGATTGGAGGAATTATTGGATGTACACAACCTAGAAGAGTTGCTGCAATGTCTGTTGCTAAAAGAGTTGCTGAAGAAATGGATGTTGAACTGGGACAGGTTTTTTATTTTATTTGTTGTTGGGGTTCTTTTGAGGTTTCTGGGCTGATTTTTGGAACAATATTATTCTAATAATCCTCAGCAGTCTTTCCCTGAGAAGAAAAAGTTTTCTAATTCTATAGTAATTTCCCAGTATTTCAAAGAAAATTTTTTTCGTTCATGTCAAAAAATTGATGAAATTTCAATCGATTGAAATTTTTTAAACTTTATTGGATTATAGTAATTTTATGATTTTTGAACGGCAGAAGTGTTCTGCCGACTAATGCAAAAAGAATTTTTTAAAATCTCAAAGAAAAAATTTTTTCGTTCATGTCAAAATGTCAAAAAATTGATGAAATTTCAATCGATTGAAATTTTTTAAACTTGATTGGATTATAGTAATTTTATGATTTCTCGTGGGCCAAAGTGTTCGGCCCGCTGATTCTATACGAATTTCCTATAATTTCTAAGGAAAATTTTTTTTTCATATTATGTTCAAAATTTCATACATATGTCAAATACAGATGTCAAAATATCATTTGATAGGAAAGCGAAAAATAGGATAATTCCTTTGTCTTTCCCTGAAAAGATACAAATACGTCTCCATTGATTTGAACTTTATTATTTATAATTTTTAAGGAATGTGGATATGCTATTCGATTCGAAGACTGTACTTCTGATAAAACTATTATAAAGGTTTTTTATATTAATTTCAAATTAAAATTTAATCTTTTAAAGTATATGACAGACGGTATTTTGCTAAGAGAATGTCTTGGAGACCCCGATTTGGACTCCTATTCTGCTATAATTATGGATGAGGCACACGAACGTTCATTAAATACAGGTTTGGATTTTTTTTTGATTTTATGATTTTTTGGGATTTTCTTTCTGATTTTTCTTTTTCTAGATGTTCTTTTTGGACTGCTCAGAGATGTTGTTGCTAGAAGGTTTTTTTCCCTTTTTTTTATTTTTTTATTAATTTTTATTTTGATCAGGTCCGATATAAAATTAATCGTAACGTCAGCAACCATGGACGCCGAAAAATTTTCAAATTTCTTTGGTGGTCATACACCAATCTTTCAAATTCCTGGACGTACATTCCCAGTAGAGATATATCATGCAAAAGTGCCTGTTGAAGATCACGTCGATGCAGCAGTTAAACAAACAATACAAATCCATTTGGGTGGGCAAGAAGGAGATATTTTAATTTTTATGCCGGGACAGGAAGATATTGAAGTTTGGAATTTTTTTGGAGATTTTTTAAGGTTTTTTTTTGTTTTTAAGGTAACCTGTTCACTTATAAAAGAAAAACTTGGTCAATTAGATGAAGCACCCCCTCTAGCTGTATTGCCTATATATTCACAACTTCCTTCTGATCTTCAAGCAAAAATATTTCAACGTGCCCCAGGTGGAATGCGTAAATGTATTGTTGCTACAAACATCGCAGAAACTTCGTTAACTGTTGATGGCATTTTCTTTGTTGTTGATCCAGGTTATTGTAAATTGAAGGTTTACAATCCAAAAATGGGAATGGATACTTTACAGGTTTGTTTTGAATTTTTTTTTTATTTTTTTGATTTATTTTTAAAGGTTTTCCCAATTTCCCAAGCATCGGCTAATCAACGTTCTGGAAGAGCAGGAAGAACAGGCCCTGGACAATGCTATCGTTTATATACTCAAAGACAATTTAAAGATGAAATGTTGGTTACTACAGTGCCAGAAATTCAAAGAACAAATTTGTCTAACGTTGTTCTCTTATTGTAAGGAGTTTTTGAAATTTTTCAAAAAAATTTTAAAATTTTTCAGAAAATCATTAAACGTCGAAGATTTACTGCATTTTCATTTTATGGATTCCCCACCAATGGAAAACATGTTAAATTCAATGTATCAACTTTGGATCCTTGGAGCTCTCGACAACACAGGCCAATTAACAAATATGGGACGTAAAATGGTGGAATTCCCATTGGACCCAACTTTGTCAAAAATGTTAATTCAATCTGTTGTGATGGGTTGTAGTAGTGAAATATTAACAATAGTTTCAATGCTTTCTGTTCCTTCAATATTCTTTCGTCCTAAAACGAGAGAAGATGAAGCAGATGCTAGAAGAGAAAAGTTTCAGGTTTCTTTCTAATTTTTTTGGGTTTTCTGGGTTTCTTTAGGTTTCCTTGGACATCAGCGGACAGATTGAGACGTCCGCTAATTTTTTTATTAGGGTTGTCATGGGGTCAAAAAAGAGTTTCGGTCTGACAGGATGTCTCGGTACTGGCTTCGGGCTATTCAAAAAAAATTTCTGGCAACGTCTTCAGCTTTTTCCGCTCTGCATATGTTTATGAGCCCAATTTCTGCCCTATTTCCAATTTTTTTGAAATTTAAAAAATTTTTCTTCAGGTTCCCGAGAGTGACCACCTAACATTTCTAAATACTTACATTCAATGGCAAAAACACAAATATAGCTCCAAATGGTGTACTGACAACTTTATTCATGCTAAAGCAATGAGAAAAGTTCGAGAAGTTAGAGAACAATTGCTCGAAATAATGGAAAGTTTAAAAATTGAAACAAACTCATCTGGAACAGATTGGGATATTGTTAGAAAATGTATATGTTCGGCTTATTTTTATAATGCTGCAAGGTTTTTTTGAAATTTTTTGAAAAGAAAATTATTTTTTTTTTAAATTTAGATTAAAAGGTATTGGTGAATATGCAAATGTTAGAACTGGAATGCCTTGTTTTCTTCACCCAACATCTTCACTTTATGGAATGGGATATACTCCTGATGTATTTTATTTTTTTAAAAATTTTTGTTTAGAAAATTTTTTCTATTTTTCTAGTATGTCGTCTATCACGAACTTGTAATGACAGCAAAAGAGTATATGCAATGTGTGACAGCTGTAGAAGCTCAATGGCTAGCAGAACTTGGCCCTATGTTTTATTCTGTTAAAGAAGCATCGAAAACTAGATCAGAAAAAATTAGGGTTAATTTTTAAAAATTTTTTAAGAATAAAAAAAAATTATTTTTCAAAGGATACTCAACGCACAACAGCAGCAATGGAAATTGAAATGGAAGAAGCACAACGCCAAATTTCTGAAAGAAAAATGCAAAGTGAAAGAGCTGCTTCAAAATATGGAGAAAAACAAATTGCTGAAGCTGGAAGATCTGTTAGATCTTTTAAAAGAAGCTTTGGTCTTTGAAAATTTTTTTTAAATTCTTTTCTTTTATTAGAAATAAAGAGTTTAGTTTTTTAATTTTTTTTTCGATTTTTAATTGTAAATTTCGATTTTCTATACTTAAAAATTTGTATGCTTAAGTTTTTGACCCTAAACTTGTTCATAAATTTTTGATTGTTAGTCAGATTCTGGTTGGACTCTAATGTCCAATTCTGTAATTCGATTCTTAAGAATTATCTATAATTGGCATTCTGTTTATCGATTGTATTAACATCTTTTTCTCTCTAACGCATACTATTTTTTTGTTAATTAGTTTTTTCATTTTAAAAAAGTTTTCCAAAAATGTTAGTCTCTTCAATTCCTCCTTTTTTTAAACTTTTTTTTCCTTTTTTAGGGTTTATTTGCGGACAAAATTTCTAAATATTTTTAAGTCTAAAATCAAATTTCACAATTTTTTCAGTGGCCTTCAACAAGGTGGTTCAATGGTGGCAGCCCTACTGACGCTTTTGTCAGGGGCTTAATTACAATGGTGGCCTGTGTTTCAATGGTGGCAGCCCTACTGACGCTTTTGTCAGGGGCTTAATTACAATGGTGGCCTGTGTTTCAATAGTGGCAGCCCTACTGACGCTTTTGTCAGGGGCTTAATTACAATGGTGGCCTGTGTTTCAATGGTGGCAGCCCTACTGACGCTTTTGTCAGGGGCTTAATTACAATGGTGGCCTGTGTTTCAATGGTGGCAGCCCTACTGACGCTTTTGTCAGGGGCTTAATTACAATGGTGCCTGTGTTTCAATGGTGGCAGCCCTACTGACGCTTTTGTCAGGGGCTTAATTACAATGGTGGCCTGTGTTTCAATGGTGGCAGCCCTACTGACGCTTTTGTCAGGGGCATAATTACAATGGTGGCCTGTGTTTCAATGGTGGCAGCCCTACTGACGCTTATGTCAGGGGCATGTTGTTCAATGGTGGCTCAAAAACAAATGGATGGACAAAAGTTTGTTTTATATTTCTTAAATTTCTGCAAGTTTTGTCCGCAAATAGAAATTTTCCTTAAGTTAATCCTTGGGTTTTATGTGGTAGTGCCCTTATCGTTGGGGTTAGGGATATTTTGGTTGGAATTGGAAAGGAGCAATGTGACAAAAAAGCGAACGAATCCTGTGCTGATGCTTGGGTGATGCTGGTGTTGAAGGTTTTTTTACAATTTTTAATTTTGATTGAATTATTATTTTTAGCATTAGTCTTTTGGCAATGCTTCGCATGTTTTGCTCCTCAACCTGTTGGTGGTATTTACCGTCCATTGCCCAACTATTTGTTATAATAGCAAATTTAGAATGAGACGTGGCCTTGGATGAATTGAAAGATGCTGGTTCTAATAAATGTGAGGCAAAGTCTGTGACTTGCTCTGGTTATAGATGTGCAAATCGATTTGCTGAGTCTATTGAGGTTTTCATTTTTTCATTAAAAGAATTTACAGTTGGTTATCTTTTGTCCTCCTTTCCCTACTTTCATGTCGACGTTTCGGTCCCTATCGTTTTCAAATTTTTAACGGTTGTAGCGTCGGTTCACGCAGACCGTCAGTTTGATCGGTCAATTCCAAAACCGTTTTCGGAACTTTCTTGTCGATAAACACATTTACCCCTAATTTTAATCATTTAAGACCTTCGCGGGTAAGTTTTACAGAATTGATTGCTCGAAGAATGGCAATTGTTGCTTCTCGACTTGATGGTCTTCTACGTCCAATTGTCTACTAGTTTGGGAAGTGTCTTTACTTTTGGACGTAGCCTTGCTATGGACGAACAAATCGCTCTGTTGAGTGCTATTGAGGTTTTTATTTTTTGTCTTTATTAGAAATCTTTCGTCGGCCCTTTTTCCCTCCACATACTTCCTAATCCATGAAGTTTCGGTTCCTATCGGTTTCAATTTAGGTTAAGTATATCTTGTCGACCTGCTATACGGGCAATAAACCTGGGATAGAATAGCTTTTACTCCACTTGATGACTGGTTACAAGAAAATCTATGGGCTTTTGTCACCTTCTGCTCGTTTTGTTTCAGTTTTTACTAATTTTGTATCTTTCTTTTCAGCTTGAAGAACTCAAAATGGGCAAGTCAAGCAACAGGGAAGGTTGCTATGCCCAAATCGAGCAGGAGCGTCGTTTGAAGGGACAGCCGGTAATGGAGCTGATGCTTCGATGCGTGACAAAAAAGCTAAGGAAGCCAGGTTTTTTAGTTTTTAGATTATTAATAAATTAAAACAAACAATTTTAAAAAATACTGGACGAGCACCAGCTCGTCTAATCTTCAAATCTGCAAAAAATGGAAGCTGAGGAACATGAAGGATGGCTCAACAACTCTACAATCTTCATTTTCGAGATGTTAGTTTATTTTATTTTTTCTAATTAGAAATACCCCGGGGATTGTTGAAAATTTTTTTTGGATTTACTTTAACTCAAAACTACTTCTAAATAACTTTACAAAAAAATTTAAAGGGAGAATAAATCAAAGGGCCCTGATGGGGTTCGAACCCTGGCCTATTAGATTTTTTTGTTTTCGTTTTTTTGTAATTTAAGATAGGGCTATCTAAAAAATTTTTTTGGACTGATTCTAACTTTAAATAACTCTAAATAACTTAACAAAAAATTTAAAGAGAAAAGAAATCAATGGGCCCTGGTGGTGTTCGAACCCTGGCCATCGTTAATTAACAAACTAATACGTTTATTTTAGATCAGTTCGTTGAAATTGAAGCTGAACAGAAGAAATTGATAAATATTTAAATTTTTTATTTAAAAATGTTTTTTTCTAATAAATTTAGTGAAATTTATGTAAATAAATTTTATGTTTTTGAGTATTGCATTCGTTTTTCAATTTTTATAAAATCAATATATCAATTTATTGATTTTTTTATCGATTTTTTGAAGGATATTTCCACAATTCACAAGTCAAACATTTTGTTTTAGAATAAAATCATTAAGACTCAGATTGCCTGTACTCAACCGTTTCTTTTAAATTTATTGGACAAAATGTCAGTTATTTTTAATTTTAAACATTATGCCAAAATTACGCGAATATTAACATCTTTTCTGGATTGGCCTTTTTAGTGATGATCTTCTGGCTTGGCTATTTTAGTGAATTTTCTCTTAACTTCAAACTCGTTTTTCATTTTTAAAAATTATGGAAATGTAAAGAACAATATCTCATTCGACTCGTATCATCGAGCTGAATCCAACGATACCAAAATTGGATTAAAAGCTTTAGTTTTAAAAAATTGAATAATTACGTTTCTGACTACCGTAATTTTTGGTTTAAAACTTGACACTGAAAAGTTGGCTATGAACCGTCATTTATTTGAAATAAATTATTTCAAAAAAGGACATTTCATCGCAAAATTTTGAGTGTAATATTAAAGGTCTACAGTAAATTTTAGTGATTTTTGCATAAAACTTAAACGTATTTTTCTTTTTTTTAAAAATTAAAGAAACGTTAAAATGCAGACGATTTCTTAGTTATTTAGAGATACTGTATATAAGACATAAGCCTATGTATATTGAAAAAATAAAGAACTTTCAACATTAAAATTTTGAGTTATAGGGATTTGAAATTTTTTATAGGCTAAAATTTCGAGGTAACCAGACTCAAAAGGCAATATCTTGAAAATTCCTGAAACGATTTTCTTCTAAATTTGGTATATTGTAGTTAATACTTTCGACAATCTATTAAGAAAAAATGAGGAAATTTCACTGTCAAAATTTTGAGTTATAGGGTTTTGAAATTTTTAAAGGGTTAAAAAAAAGGTTGCCTTCAGATACCGTAATTTTTAGTTATAGGTAACTAGACTCTAAAGGAAATATCTTGAAAATTCCTGTTACGATTTTCTTCTAAATTTGGTATATTGTAGCTAAGACTTTCGTCAATCTATAAACAAAAAATGAGGAAATTTCACTGTCAAAATTTTGAATTATAGGGGTTTGAAGTTTTTAATAGACTTTAGTGAATTTTCGCTTAACTTCAATTCGGTTTTTTTCTTCCAATAATTATAGAAATTTAAAAATCTATACCTCATTCGAATCGTCTCCTTGAGCTGAATCCAATGATAGCAAAATTGGATTAAATGCTTTAGTTTAAAAGTTTGCCTTCAGATACCGTAATTTTTAGTTATACTTTACTGATTTTTCGCTTAAATTCAAACTAAATTTTCTTTCTTAAAAATCGCAGAGATATCAAGAATTATAGCACGTTCGACTCGTCTCATCAAGCTCTATCCAACGATACCAAAATTGGATTAAATGGATGAGTTTAAAAATTTGCCTAGGAGGAGATCTTTTGATTTGGCTGTTTTAGAGAATTTTCGCTTAACTTCAATTCGGTTTTTTTCTTACAAAAATTAGAGAAATGTAACAATCTATACCTCATTCAACTCGTCTCATTGAGCTGAATCCAATGATACAAAAATTGAAACAAATAGTTCAAGATAAAAATTTGCCTAGGAGTGGTCTTCTGTGCTTGCTATTTTAGTGAAATTTCGCTTATACTCAAACGCAATTTTCTCTTTTAAAAATCGCATTAACTGGAATAAATTATACGTCGTTCGACTCGTCTTATCGAGCTCTATCAACGATACCAAAATTGGATTACGTTAAAAATCGCACCGAGAGATGATCTTCTGGGTTGGCTATTTACTTGGTGGAGCAGGCTGTATACTTCAGTAACGATTACAAAATTTTGGTACGATAGATCATACTAATTTTTTGTTTATATATTGATAAGAGTCTTATCTATGATATCCCCAATTTGCTAAGGGATTTAACAGACAGAAGTTAAGTTACAGCGTTTAAAGTTAAGACGTCTGGAACGTAATTAGTCAAATTTTTATCTAAAGCATTTCTCCAATTTTGGCATCGTTGGATAGAGCTTGACGAGACGAGTCGAACGCTGTATCATTTGTTACTTTACTATAATTTTTAAAAAGAAAAATCAGTTTAAATTTAGGAGAAAAATCACTAAAATGTCTATTTAAAAAATTTTGGTTTTAAAACTTCTTGGCCCATAACACCGTTTCTAAACGATAAAATTTCTTAATTTTTTCTGTCAATATAGTTCTATATCTTATCTAAAATATCCCAGATTTTCAATATAGGTTTCCGCATTTTTGGCAGAGATATTGCCTTTTGAGTCAGCGGACTCTGCAGTTTCAATGAAAATTTTTGCATTGAAAAATTCTAGGCCCTATAAATCCGTTTCTAAACGATAAAATTTCTTTATTTTTTCTGTCAATATAGGCCTATATCTTAACTAAAATATCCCAGATTTTCAATATAGGTTTCCGCATTTTTGGCAGAGATATTGCCTTTTGAGTCAGCGGACTCTGCAGTTTCAATGAAAATTTTTGCATTGAAAAATTCTAGGCCCTATAAATCCGTTTCTAAACGATAAAATTTCTTAATTTTTTCTGTCAATATAGTTCTATATCTTATCTAAAATATCCCAGATTTTCAATATAGGTTTCCGCATTTTTGGCAGAGATATTGCCTTTTGAGTCAGCGGACTCTGCAGTTTCAATGAAAATTTTTGCATTGAAAAATTCTAGGCCCTATAAATCCGTTTCTAAACGATAAAATTTCTTAATTTTTTCTGTCAATATAGTTCTATATCTTATCTAAAATATCCCAGATTTTCAATATAGGTTTCCGCATTTTTGGCAGAGATATTGCCTTTTGAGTCAGCGGACTCTGCAGTTTCAATGAAAATTTTTGCATTGAAAAATTCTAGGCCCTATAAATCCGTTTCTAAACGATAAAATTTCTTAATTTTTTCTGTCAATATAGTTCTATATCTTATCTAAAATATCCCAGATTTTCAATATAGGTTTCCGCATTTTTGGCAGAGATATTGCCTTTTGAGTCAGCGGACTCTGCAGTTTCAATGAAAATTTTTGCATTGAAAAATTCTAGGCCCTATAAATCCGTTTCTAAACGATAAAATTTCTTAATTTTTTCTGTCAATATAGTTCTATATCTTATCTAAAATATCCCAGATTTTCAATATAGGTTTCCGCATTTTTGGCAGAGATATTGCCTTTTGAGTCAGCGGACTCTGAACTTAAAGAAAAAATTTTGCATTGAAAAATTCTAGGCCCTATAAATCCGTTTCTAAACGATAAAATTTCTTTATTTTTTCTGTCAATATAGGCCTATATCTTAACTAAAATATCCCAGATTTTCAATATAGGTTTCCGCATTTTTGGCAGAGATATTGCCTTTTGAGTCAGCGGACTCTGAACTTAAAGAAAAATTTTTGCATTGAAAAATTCTAGGCCCTATAAATCCGTTTCTAAACGATAAAATTTCTTTATTTTTTCTGTCAATATAGGCCTATTTTCTGTCAATATAGGCCTTAACTAAAATATCCCAGATTTTCAATATAGGTCAAATTTTAAAATAATCCAATAAATCCAGTTTTGGCATCGTTGGATAGAGCTCGTCGAGACGAGTCGAACGAGATATAATTTGTCTGTTTACGGTAATTTCTAAGAAAGAAAAATGCGTTTGAAATTAACGCAAAATCACTAAAATCATCCAAAGGGCAAATTTTTAAACTTAATATTTTAATCCAATTTTGTATCATTGGATAGAGCTCATCAAGACGAGTCGAACGAGGTATGATTTGTTATGTTTCTTTAATTAAAAAAAAAAGAAAAATGCGTTTAAATTTTATGCAAAAATCACTAAAATTTACAGTAGACCTTTAATATTACACTCAAAATTTTGCGATGAAATGTCCTTTTTGTGAACTGATTTATTCAAATTAAATGTCGGTTCATAGCCAACTTTTCAGTGTCAATTTTTAAATCAAAAATTACGGTAGTCAGAAACTTAATTATTCAATTTTTTAAAACTGAAGCTTTTAATCCAATTTTAGCATCGTTCGATAGAGCTCGATGATACGAATCGAACGAGGTATAATGTTTTACATTTGTATGATTTTTGAGAAAGAAAAACGAGTTTGAAGTTAAGAGAAAATTCACTAAAATAGCCAATCCAGAAGATCACCACTAAAAAGGCCAATCCAAAAATTCGCTTAATTTTGGCATACTGTTTAATATTAAAAATAAATGACATTTTGTCCAATAAAATTAAAAGGAACGGTTGAGTATAAGTCATTCGAGTCTTAGTGATTTTATTTGAAATAATCAACGAATTGATTTTATAAAAATACTTTTTAGGAGATTGACAAAAATCAGTAAATCGGT
This sequence comes from Meloidogyne hapla, assembly GCA_000172435.1. Taxonomy (NCBI): domain Eukaryota; kingdom Metazoa; phylum Nematoda; class Chromadorea; order Rhabditida; family Meloidogynidae; genus Meloidogyne; species Meloidogyne hapla. Next base: position 86,323 of record ABLG01000054.1, on the reverse strand, counting down.
ATACTGATTTCTAACGATAAAGTCTATGATCAGCAATAAAAAACAATGTTCCTAATTCTAAACATTCAAAAGAAGCGAAAAAACATTTTATTAAAAATAAAAAAATACAAAAAAAATTTTTTTTTTAATCCATCTTCTTCTAAGGCGTCTACCATTTGGCCAATGGTTGAACTGTAAAAAATAAAAATTAATTAGATTATTCTAAAAGTTTTAAATAAGTTTGTGGCAATCCAGGAATTAAATTTTTATTTAAATAAATTAAATAATTATATTAATCAACCGAAAAGTTTTAAAAAATAACTTATACAGTCCCGGAAAAGGTTAAATAATTTTTAAAAATCAAAAAATGAAATTTTATTTGTATCTGAGAATTATTTCATCAAAAATAAAAAACAATAACACTGAAAGGATTCGAACCCTTGTCATTTTTGGGGTGGAGACAAGGACTTTTCCAGCTAAGCCAAGGGAAACATCAAACAAATTGGCTTTATTTTGTGCTTTATTCTGTTATTAAAGGATTACTTCACTCCAAAAAATATTTTCTTAAAGTTCTTTAAATTAAATTAAAAAATTGAAACCTCATATCTGCCAATCCAAAAGAACTTCAGAAAATTTGCTCGTTGACCTCTGTCTTGTCCAACAAGAATCCAACCATTTGCAGTGCACCAAAACGTCGTCCAGCACGTGTAAAAAAGTTTAAAAATTATTCAAAAAGGTAAAATTAAAAAAAACCTCAGTAACAGCTCGATGGATTAGGCCATTCCATTGGTTGACTCCATAGGTCTTTGGCTCTCCATGAGCTTGTTCCATTGTAGCACGACGGGTAAAATTAAAAAGAAATTAGAAAAAAAAACCCTCAAAAATATAATTTAATAAAAAAACCTATGTGAACCGAAAAGTCGGAAGGAAGGGGAACAAAGGTAACCGAAATATTGTAAACTTTTTTAATAAAATAAAAACCTCAATAGACCCAACAGAACGATTTGCACGTTTATAATTAATAGCACTTTCAAGATTTTGCCTCATTTAAATCCAGCAGCCTTCATATCATCCAAAGTAAAGCCAAGTTGATCAATAAACAATTAAACGGAGAAGACTAACAACAGTTGAGGAGCAACTCCTGTAGCTTTACCACTAGAAAAACATATTCTGCCCCACGCCCAAGGCATGTGGGCCTTTGTTGTCACATGGGAGGGGGCTTAACGGCACAACCGGCCGAAGCCCCCCCCCCTCTGCCAGCAGAGGATAAACCTCCTTGCCAGCAGAGGGGAGAAGAAGAGAAGAACTCCCCCCTGCCAGCAGAAGGTAAACCTTCCTAGCCAGCAGAGGGGAAAGAAGAAGAAAGAAGAACTCCCCCCTGCCAGCAGAAGGTAAACCTTCCTTGCCAGCAGAGGGGAAAGAACATTTGAATAAAAGGAAAGCATTAAGAATAATGGAAGCCCAAATCTCCAAAACAAAAAGAAAAATTCGAAATAGGAAACCAAAATTGCAGTCATGCTACGAAGGCTTTTAAGTTCAAAATCGAAAACTAACGTAGAGAGCATGCCAGTTATGTCCATTCAATGCCAAATAACCTAGAAACATTTCCTGTACTTCTCGTCTTAGATTCATGAAAATTGCTTCCACATACTCATAGTTGAACCTGAGACCACCAACAACACTAAGAGCACACATGCAGCTTTGCCAAAATACTAATAAAAATAATAATTTAATCAAGATTAAAAATTGTAAAATAAAACCTTCAGCACCGAACACATGTTCCAATGTTTTGAGCAATCAATCGTTTGCTGACAACAGAAGATTCTGTAAACTTAGAAACAAAGAACAGTGGATTAACTTTAGGACCCTATTTTTATTTGTGGACAAAACTTGAGGAAATTTACAAAAAAATAAAACAAACTTTTGGCATTGTTGTTGTTTGTTGACATTCTTCTTGATTATTTGGAGGGAGCTGTGCTTCAATACTCCATAACCACACAAGCAGCCACGAAGACTTTGGTGCTCCTTTACCGAACGAACGGGCAGGAAGAAATTCTCCCTTACCGAACGAACGGGCAGGAAGAAATTCTCCCTTACCGAACGAACGGGCAAGAAGACTTTGTACTCCCTTACCGAAAAACAGGCAGGGTCCACACTAAATACTAAAATGACAATTTGGAAATCGAAAAAAAAAATAAACTAACATCTTTTAGCTGTTCAAGAAAATTTCTTGAAGAGCCACCAATGTTGAAGAGCCACCACTAAAAAGAAATTTATTTAGAAATTGATTTTAGAATTTAAAAATCCTCAAGTTTTGCCTGCAAAAATCCACACTAAAAAACATCCCCATCCCGAACAAAAAAAAAACCGTGAATAAAGGAAAGGAAAATGTGTGTAATGTTCTTGCAAATCAGCCTGCCACTAACACTCTCTAAAACACAAATCAATAAGCAGAAAAATAGCATGCATTAGAGAAAAATACAAACAAAAATAAAACATAATGCCAATTCTAGAAAATTCTTTAGAATTAAATACATAATTGGACAGTAGAGTCCTTCGGCGGAAATACGTTGTTTCATCAAATAAAGGCAAAATTTTTAAAATTTTTTAGAACGATGAAAGGTTTTCAAGAACATTTTGAGTGTTTTTTTGACGTCGCTACTTGTGGGGATATTATTTCTATTTACAGAGGCAGGCCGATTTGGGCAGGTTATCATCCAGACAAACTTGTGCTTCCCGCAGAGATTCTTTTTAATAACGTGCCTTCTGCCAGGTTTTTCTTCTTTTTTAACTTTTCAATAATCTTTTTTAACGTTCAGAGGAGCTGTTCTTCATTATATAGCAAAGTTGGTTCATGAGATGGTTCATCTACATTTTTCTGAAAAAGAGCGGAAAGAAGGAACAGGAAAAGGTTTGAATTTAATTTAATCAAAACTGATCTTTTTTAACCTCCAGGCATTGATTACACCAATTTGGAAGCTTCTGTCAAACAATTAATTTCAACTTTGAGCTCATTTAAAGGCGAAATCAAATCAAATACTTCTTCATTTCCTCTTTTATTGCTTCAATGGCTGTTTGAACTCTGTGCCGATTTGAGCCATCAAAATCACAATAGACCTTATTTCAATCTTCAAAGGCCTTTGCCTAGCGTGCTGCTTAAAGCATTTCAACAAATAGCTTGTATAGAAGATTTACTTTTGCTGTTAGAGTCTACGTTTACTGAAATGTTGGTATTTTTGTTTTTTTTTAGATTTTGGGATTCCAAAGGTTATGTCACCTATTTTTCTTTGCTCCCCAAACCTTGGATATACATTTTGATTTAAAAAATTAAAATTTCTCATTTTAGGCTTAATTCCATCCCAGAGAAGACAATCCAAACATTTATTTCTGCCCAAAAAGCTTTTATGAACAACTTTGATTGGATAACTTTATTTATCTCGTGAATTTTAATTTAGTTTTTTTTAATTTAAATCTAATTTCAGTGAGTCTTTTCCTCCAAACTTTGCAAAAAATTTGTTGAAAATTGGGGCTGATGAATTTCATGCATTTTGTGGAGAATTAGTTAATTTTGATTACTTTTTAATTTTTTTTAAATTAAAAAAAATTTTCTAGAGCAGATCCAATGTCCAACGCGCAGCACAGGTTCATGAAGAATACTCTGGAAGACTTCGAATTTATTCTGATATTTTTCGATGTTTAGAAAGAAGCAGAAAACTTGAATTTCGACTTTTTATTTTGGACGTTTTGAATGTAAAGATTTTTATTTATTTATTTAATTTTATTTTTTCTATTTTTTAGGAATTTTTATTGACAAATGAGAATTTGCGCGAATTTGTTTTCCTTGTAAAATTGGCATTAGTTTCACCAGAAGTTTTTACTCCTTATGCTGATGAGATGATACAAATAGGTTTCTAATTCTTTTTTTACATTTTCTGATTTTTAAAAAATTTTTGTGAATATTTGGGACTGCCTCCTCGTTTTCTTTGGTCCCCCGATTTTCCTGTAGCTTGGCTGTTCCCCTACAGGGTTTTCCCATGTCCTTTCATTTCTGGCGGTCACTAGAGACGGGAGTGAATATAAACCAATAATTAATGAATTTTTCCATTTTTTCAGTTCTTGACCGCCAACTTTCTCCAATATTAACATTACTCAGCCAAACACCTTCTTTCGGATTAGCAATGTCTAACAATTTACAATTACAAAATATGATTACCAGAATATTGGAGAGAGCAAGTACAAACTCACTTTTTAAGATAATTGAATTTATTGGATCATTTTTATCTTCTTAAATAAATAAAATTTTAAAGGTTTGTGATTTTTCTTTATTTTGGGTATTTTTAAGTAAAAACACATTTCCTTTGCTAAATGACATTTTTCTGGCTAGTCTATTTTATTTTTTTAATCAAAAACCATAAAATTTGTTTATAAAAGAATTTTCTTTCATTTTCTTTAAACCAACTCAAATCAATAAAAATATTTTTAAATACTAAAGTAGTTCAATAAGACATTTAAATGTTGTTTTGTTATTTAGCGGAAATGTGTTTAAGGGGAAGCAGCGCAAAAGAATTTTGTTGTAAAAAAAGAAAAGGGGAGTGGACCTTAAATAAATTTATTTTTATTTATTCCTAATCGGTAGCATTTCTCTCTCTTATTTTTATTAAAAGAAAATCGGTCTTTTAAAGAAGAAAAATTTTTTTCTTTCCAATGGACGTCTAAGGGGGGGGGGTCTCTCTGATTAAAAAAAGCATTAGAGAAAATGAACGAGATCGACAAGGCGCCTAAAAGACTAGTAAAAGACTAGTTTTATATTTATTTACTTTAAACAAACAGTAAAAAGAAATGCGCGCAAATTGTTTCTAGTTTAATAGTTAATATTAGTCAATTTAAGTTGTGACGTTAAAAAAAGTGTTTTTGTTGAAAACATTGATTTTTATTCTTGAGTGTGTTTATATAACGTAAAATTGTATTTTAGTTTATTATTTTTTTTATTATTGTATATGATCCGGAATTTTTTTAATTTTCCGGAATTTTTTAGTTGACGTTTTGTGTTTCTCTAGTTTTTGTGTTTTCTGGAAAATCACCAGAATATTCTTTTCCGGAATTCTTTGACTGTACTTTCTACGGAAAAGTTTCCTCTCCCAATAACTCGTTCCGGAATTTCTTGTATTTTCTTTAATATTTTCCGGAAAGAATATAGTTACGGAAAGAATATAGAAAGAATATAGAATATTATTTTTGTATTTTAGTTTATTTTATTTCCAAGTGTCAATTATTAGTTCACATTTGTACTATGTACATTTATTTTATCTTTTTCCTAAAAGTTTTTTTTCTGTCCCAGATGTTTACTTTTTTTTCTACTTTTTTTCTATTCATGCCGATAAGAAAAAAAACACAAAATTCAATATGCATGATTATGTGCATATTTTTATTATTTCCTCTCTTTGTGTGGTCGACTTTTTGGGGGACAATTTTTTGGGGGAATTTCTTTTCTAAAAGAATATTTGTAAAACGTTTTTCTTGATTTTTCTTAATCCTTTTTATTTTATTTTTTCTATTTTTACATATTTTCCCTTTTTTGATGTTTTTTTAGGTTTTTTCTTGCAAAACTCTGAATCACAAAAAAATTAAAAATATGTTTGTTTGTTCATCTTTTCTAAAAATTCCTTGTTTACTTTTAAAATTAACCGCCGTTTTTTGGCTTCCTTTTTAATCTCCAACTTTTTTTTATTGATGAACTTGTTGCCACATTTACTTTCATTATTTTTTAGAATTTAATGAATTTTGTTTTACAACTAACGGGTGATCTTTGAATTTTGCAACTGAACGAACAACTTTCTAATATTTCTTTTTGTTTCCTTGACACGCGCAAATTGAAAAAAAAATTTGAAAAAATGCTCAGGTTAATTAAAAATATTTTTTAAAATTTTATTTTTTATTTTTCAGTTCCTCCTCAAGTTCAATTGAAAAATCTTCCTCAACCATCACACTTTCCTTCCATGCCACTTCCGATTGCACAACATCTGGGTTTATGTCCCCTCTGTCTTTTGTTGGTGATAGACGTCCAAACGATAATATTTCTACTGTTTACGATGACGACGACGATTTGTTTAGTTCTCGGCTGCCTTCGACTAGCGATGTTGGTGCACCTTTGCCTTTAAATATTGTGAATCCGTGCTATCAATCTCCGTTGTTTTTGCGTCAGGAAAAGGAATTAAAGGTTTGAAATTGGAAGAAATTTTAAAAATATTTTTTTTTACTTTAAGTTTGACACTTTTGGAGACTCGCCAACCTTAACAACAACTTATACTGCAAAGAGAGCAGCATCAGTGCAGATACCCCGAAAGTTTCCGTTACAAGAGACGGATAGTATTGTCAAGTAAAAACCTTTTCTTATTTTTTATTTAATTTTTTATAATTTTTCTAGTTGTTTACAATCCACTTCAACTTCTCCAGATTCTTCACTTAATAATTATGACAACACAGATACCTCATTTACACAACAATGCTCTCCCACCGTCTCTGTCAGTGTTGACAGTTTGAGTGCTCCCGTTATGGTTTTCTTATTTTTTGACTAAACTTTAAATTTGTAAAGGATTACCTCGACGAAAGATTAATTCGACAGCACATGTCTAAATTGATCAAACAACGTTGTTGTTCTTCCTCATCATTATCCTCTTCCTCATCTTTTATCTGTGATGAACAAACACTCTCCCCTTCTAATACTCGTTCTGGTGCTCCTAGAAGACTAATACTTTCATATTTGAGTAGATTTCGTAAATTACATTCAACAAAAGGTTAATATTTGGTTAAATTTTAAAATCTAAATTTTCCATCTTAAATAGGAAATGAACAACAAATTCCAAGCAAAATACCCACCAACAACAAAAATACTGACGTTATTTTTGGAGGAATGAATTTAAATGCAATTCAAGCAAAAACAGAAGATGGAAGTCCTTTACCTCGTTTTGTACATGATATGATGGAATATATTGAGGGGTATGCACACTTAACAGAATGGCTCTTCAGGAAAAATGGTTAATTTTTATGGATATTTTTTGGGAGCGTGCCATTCTGCCTAAAAGAGCCCTGCGGTAAACAGGGCTGCTGTAGATAGGGGGGTCACCCTCAATTTTTAACTTTCTCTTTTTATCAGGTGTCAAAGGAAGAATTGATGAGATAAAGGTTTTTTAATCATAGCTATTTAATTAAAATTGTACAATTTTTGTTTAAAGGAATGCTGCTCTCAATTATCCCCAAACCATCCAATACCTGCCCATTTACTTGGAGAATCTCAACTTTATGATTTATGTGACGCCTTAAAATTATTCTTCCGTTCATTACCAGAATGTTTATTTACTGATAAGGTATCCGGATTGCTTCAAAATTGGTTAAGGTTTTTTAAAAAATCAGAAAATTTTCTGTATTTCCCCTTCTTCAGAGAATTATCCCCAACTTATTCTCCAAAACATTTTCAAGCTGCACAATATGCTTTTTTGATTTTACCTGCAGAAAATCGTGAAGCACTTGTTCTTCTTTTACGTTTTCTTTGTGGAATTGCTAGACATTCGAATATTAATAAAATGAATTCTTTAAATCTTGCAACTTGTTGGATGCCTTCACTTTTTCAGTTTTTTAATAATCAACCTTTACAAAAACAAAGGCAGAATAGTACAATTCCCCTTTTGGCAATGGAAAATGGTGGGAATGGTATTAAAAGAAGATTATTGTAAGAGTTTGTTTTAAACTTTAGAATTTATGATAGGATTGTGATTTTGGTAACAGGCTAGTCTACGATCCATAACTAACCATTAAAAAGGTCATAGTAAGTCGACTTTGCTACCATCCGACGCAGTTCGACGAGATACGTCGAATCATACCAAAATTGTCTAGATTTGACTTTCATGTACCTAGTTATAGGCCTTGAAGTAGACTGGGTCGGGGTGTACCCTCACTTTTAAATTAAACTTGGAATTAAAAATAAACCTGAAATAAATAAATTTTTCTTTAGGCGACGTAAAACAATAGAAATAAGTCTAATAAATGCTGGAGGAATAACAACTTTACCAACAACAAAAGAAAATACAAGTCCTCCTTTACAAGACAAAAACACTTCTTTTACTGCTAATAATTATGATTCTATGAAACAATTGTTAAGTGCAATGATTGATGGTTGGGAAAAATTAATTTTATTGCCAACCTCTTTAATTGAAAAAAATAAATCTTTGCATCGGTTAATTGGAACTTGCAGGACTTTTAATGGAACAATTTGTGTAAAAATCAAAAGAAATGGACAATTTGAATTTAATGATGAATTACACCAAAAATTGAGGAGAATGTTGTACAGGCTTAAAGAGGTTTGGAATTTATTGTAATTTTAATTAGTATAAGGCTGGGAATTGTGATTTTTGTAAATTTTCTGAGGACCGGCAGTTGCGGACTAAATTTCCGGACAAAACTAAAACCCCTTGTAATTGGAACAAACAGCCACTGGGTCTTGTCCAGTGCCATGCCCTAAGTTCCTAAGCATACAATCACAGTTCTTTATATAAGCTGTAAACTAGAAAGCTTTTACAAGGTTTCCGTAAGTGTCAGTCCGCAAATGTTACTCTTCTTGTAGATATCGAATTTATTATTTATTTTTAAGGATTATTCAAATGGCTGGAATAACAATACAAATAAATGTTGGCAATTACAACGCGTATTTTCTGATGGAGCTCATATTTATACACGTTCAATAAATGATATGGCTCCTCATCTTAAATCTTTTTTGGTTCAAACAAGTGTGCCTGCTTCTCCTAATTCTGTACTAGCTGCTTTAATAAATGGAAGGTTTGGGGGAATTTTTTTATTATTTTTTTTTAATTTATTTTTTTCAGAACTCTATGGGATCCTAATGTTATTGGTGTTAAACGTGTTGGCCCTTCTGGACAAAATTTTGATATTGTTCGATTTCAGTATCGTCCAACTTTAATTACGCTGGGGAAATGTTCATTTTTGGCAAGGTTAAAGATTTTTCTTTTTTTTTAATAATAAAGGGGAGAATGGATTTTTTGAGTTTTGGATTTAATTATGGGCTGGGGGAAGTTTTCGAATTTTATTAGATTTTTCTTTTTTTGGAATTTTGAAATAAAAAACTTCTAGAAAAATTCCCAAGTCAGTCTCCTCATATTTTTCCTCGTTTTACAGACGTTGGACTTACAACGAATTAGGAAACGAATCATCTTGTTCACTTATTGAATGTTCTATTACCCCACAAGAGGGCACCACCAACTTAAACGAAGATTTTGAGCGACTTTATGTTCACGAATCAAAATTTTTGATTGTCCCAAGATGTCCAGGATTTTCACAAATTATTTATATTTCGAGGATTGACTTTAAGTTTGTTTTGAATTTTAACATTTAAAAAAAATTTTTCTTTAAAGAGGACGTTCTTCTCGTTGGTATGAACTTGTATATGCTGAAATGTTGGTTAGACAAATGCAAAGATTAACACAAAATATACTTCAATACAAAAATAGAGGAATTAGTTTATGAATATTTTTAAGAATTATTTTCCACAAGAAAAAAAAAAGACTCAAAAATTATTTGCCATTATTTTATTTTTTGAATTTATTTTTTTTGGTTGTTTTTTTATTTTTAATATTTTTTAACATTTTAGAAAAAATTATAAAATTATTTTGGAATTTATTTTTTAATATCAAATATTTAAATAACATTGATTTATTTAAAAATACTTTGGCATGCTAAAATCTATTCAATAAAAAATAAAATTTAAATTGAAAACCTTTACTTTTAATAATTAAAAAAATCTTTGTTCAAAAAATAATTTTTTAATGAATAGATTTTTTTATTTTATATTCGAGGGGGTCCGATGATTAAAATAGAGCGGCCAAAAAAATTTTTTTTATCAAAAGACATTGAGTAAATATATTTATTTGATTACTTTTACTTTTTCTATTACTTTTCATCATAAAAAGTTTAATTCCTCCATTGGACTCTACTGCCCATTTTCAAATTATATTCTTTAATTTTTCTAGAATTGGCATTCTGTTTTATTTTTTTTTGCATTTCTCTCTAACCTATACTATTATTTACTCGTTGTTTCTTGACTCCCAATCCGCGTGTTATCCCTGACCAGATTTTTTGATTGTGCCATTTTTATGGATCAAAACAGATCAATCCGTCAGGAACAGATCATCTATCCATTCGAAGTCTAGAGGCTTTTTTTGGTCCATAACTTTTTCGGGTTTCAAAGTACCTAATAATTCTTATATAAATCGAAAGCCCGACCGTTTTTCACGTGCAAATTTTTATTTATTTTATTTTATCGTGACTCATTTTATATAATTTTTTAGCAATATGAGTGTCTCTAGAATTATTAACGATCCTCGTGTCCAGAAGTTATTGGAAAAGTCAACTCTAGAAGGCTTAATGGTACTATACTTTAAAAAAGGTGTACGGAAACAAAGAAATGGAGGAAATGGAGAATGCGTTAAAAAATGCCTTGGGGAAATATAAAAATAAACAGAAGATTTTTGAGGTTTTTTATACATTATACTCCGAGTGTTTACAAAATATTTCAGCTGCTCCTTACAAACAATGAAAATGACGCGCAACCGTTTATGGAAGAGTGTCTCGAAAAATTATGTGATGTAAGTATTCTTAATAATGTTTAGTAAAATATTTTGGTAGCTTTATTTTGTGATGTTATGATAATCTTATATTCTTTAATTTGCCAATATATATTTCAGAAACAAATGAATTTTGTAAAGGACCATACACCCGAGAGTTTATTGGCATTGGCCCAATTCTTCATGAAAGTTGGTGATTTTAGACTTGCTTGTGGAAGTCATTTGGGGTAGTGCTTCTCTTTCAATTCAAGGTAATTTTTAGCTTATTTCCTAAATCCACAATATATCCATTTTAAGAGTTCATCCGTGATCGCCAATTGAATGTCAAGCTTTACTCACACATCAGTAAAAGTCGATTTACTGCAGCTCTTTCAATTGATTTGGGAAAGACATTTGCTGTTTTCGAAACGTGAGTATATTGTTATATCTTTGTCTATATTACTGTTTTAGATGTCACACTTCGTATTATACAAACACACACAAACGATGTGATGTGGATTTTGCATTCAAACTAGCGGAAGAGTTTATGGAACAGCTTCGGGCGTTCCACTTATCTGATGAAAAGAGGATTGAATTGGAAAAAAGAAATTTTAATTAGTTTGTCGCGTACTTTGTTTAAATAAAGATTATTGAGAGGTTTGTGTATTTAATTCTATTTAATTTGTGAATAAAATTTTATGATTATACGTCTAAAAAATAATTGACGTCAAAAACAAAAACGATATTTTTTCCAGCAATATATATATTTATTGCCTGCTTCCTTAGGTGAAAATAATAAATCTGAATCGGTTAATTGGAACATGCAGGACTTTTAATGGAACAATTTGTGTAAAAATCAAAAGAAATGGACAGTTTGAATTTAATGATGAATTACACCAAAAATTGAGGAGAATGTTGTACAGGCTTAAAGAGGTTTGTATTATTGTATTAATTAGAGATTGGGTTAGGGAACCGGTCTTGTCCAGAGTCTGGGTTATTTTTTGGGTTTTCAGATGTTGGGCCAGTATTGAGACGTTTTTTAAGATTTAACCCACGGAAATGACCTAGGCATCACCAAGTTTCCAACTAGAGATAAGCGAGGTGGCGCCTGATTTCCGACTAAAGATAGGCTGTCACCCTGTCTTCATAGGAATAATTAATGGATTTTTAATTGTATAAACATCAAAATTCCAACTAATTTTTAAGGATTATTCAAATGGCTGGAATAACAATACAAATAAATGTTGGCAATTACAACGCGTATTTTCTGATGGAGCTCATATTTATACACGTTCAATAAACGATATGGCTCCTCATCTTAAATCTTTTTTGGTTCAAACAAGTGTGCCTGCTTCTCCTAATTCTGTACTAGCTGCTTTAATAAATGGAAGGTTTGGGGAAATCTTTACATTTTAATTATTTTTATTTTTTTCAGAACTTTGATTACGCTGGGAAAGTGTTCGTTTTTGGCAAGGTTAAAGATTATTTTATAATAAGAATTTTCTGGGGAGATTTTTGGATTTAATCAAGGACTTGGGGAAGTACTCGATGAACTCTAATAAAATCTTTTGGGGATTTTTGATGATTATTTGATGGAAAACCCCTCCAGAAAAGTCGTTTTTCTTCATTTTCCTCATATTCTCCTCTCATTTTCCAGGCGTTGGACTTACAGCGAATTGGGAAACGAATCATCTTGTTCACTTATTGAATGTTCTATTACTCCACAAGAGGACAATTCCAACAACTTAAACGAAGATTTTGAGCGACTTTATGTTCACGAATCAAAATTTTTGATTGTCCCAAGATGTCCAGGATTTTCACAAATTATTTATATTTCGAGGATTGACTTTAAGTTTGTTTAGAATTTTAAATTTAAAAAAAATTTTTCTTTAAAGAGGACGTTCTTCTCGTTGGTATGAACTTGTATATGCTGAAATGTTGGTTAGACAAATGCAAAGATTAACACAAAAGAAAAAGACTCAAAAATTATGTGCCATTATTTTATTTTTTGAATTTATTTTTTTGGTTGTGTTTTTTATTTTTAATATTTTTTAACATTTTAGAAAAAATTATAAAATTATTTTGGAATTTATTTTTTAATATCAAATATTTAAATAACATTGATTTATTTAAAAATACTTTGGCATGCTAAAATCTATTCAATAAAAAATAGAATTTAAATTGAAAACCTTTACTTTTAATAATTAAAAAAATCTTTGTTCAAAAAATAATTTTTTAATGAATAGATTTTTTTATTTTATATTCGAGGGGGTCCGATGATTAAAATAGAGCGGCCAAAAAAAATTTTTTTATCAAAAGACATTGAGTAAATATATTTATTTGATTACTTTTACTTTTTCTATTACTTTTCATCATAAAAAATTTAATTCCTCCATTGGACTCTACTGCCCATTTTCAAATTATATTCTTTAATTTTTCTAGAATTGGCATTCTGTTTTATTTTTGTTAGCATTTCTCTCTAACCTATACTATTATTTACTCGTTGTTTCTTGACTCCCAATCCGCGTGTTAGCCCTGACAAGATTTTTTGATTGAACTTTTTCGGGTTTCAATCGTTCCTAATAATTCCTATATCAATCGAAAGCCCGACCGTTTTTCACGTGCAAATATTTCTTTATTTATTTTATCGTGACTCATTTTATATAATTTTTTAGCAATATGAGTCTGTCCAAAGATACTCGTGTCTCCAGCAATATTAATATTCATGATCCTCGTGTCCAGAAGTTATTGGAAAAGTCAACTCTAGAAGGCTTAATGGTACTATACTTTAAAAAGGTGTACGGAAACAAAGAAATGGAGGAAATGGAGAATGCGTTAAAAAATGCCTTGGGGAAATATAAAAATAAACAGAAGATTTTTGAGGTTTTTTATACATTATACTCCGAGTGTTTACAAAATATTTCAGCTGCTCCTTACAAACAATGAAAATGACGCGCAACCGTTTATGGAAGAGTGTCTCGAAAAATTATGTGATGTAAGTATTCTTAATAATGTTTAGTAAAATATTTTGGTAGCTTTATTTTGTGATGTTATGATAATCTTATATTCTTTAATTTGCCAATATATATTTCAGAAACAAATGAATTTTGTAAAGGACCATACACCCGAGAGTTTATTGGCATTGGCCCAATTCTTCATGAAAGTTGGTGATTTTAGACTTGCTTGTGAAGTCATTTGGGGTAGTGCTTCTCTTTCAATTCAAGGTAATTTTTAGCTTATTTCCTAAATCCACAATATATCCATTTTAAGAGTTCATCCGTGATCGCCAATTGAATGTCAAGCTTTACTCACACATCAGTAAAGTCGATTTACTGCAGCTCTTTCAATTGATTTGGGAAAGACATTTGCTGTTTTCGAAACGTGAGTATATTGTTATATCTTTGTCTATATTACTGTTTTAGATGTCACACTTCGTATTATACAAACACACACAAACGATGTGATGTGGATTTTGCATTCAAACTAGCGGAAGAGTTTATGGAACAGCTTCGGGCGTTCCACTTATCTGATGAAAAGAGGATTGAATTGGAAAAAAGAAATTTTAATTAGTTTGTCGCGTACTTTGTTTAAATAAAGATTATTGAGAGGTTTGTGTATTTAATTCTATTTAATTTGTGAATAAAATTTTATGATTATACGTCTAAAAAATAATTGACGTCAAAAACAAAAACGATATTTTTTCCAGCAATATATATATTTATTGCCTGCTTCCTTAGGTGAAAATAATAAATCTGAATCGGTTAATTGGAACATGCAGGACTTTTAATGGAACAATTTGTGTAAAAATCAAAAGAAATGGACAGTTTGAATTTAATGATGAATTACACCAAAAATTGAGGAGAATGTTGTACAGGCTTAAAGAGGTTTGTATTATTGTATTAATTAGAGATTGGGTTAGGGAACCGGTCTTGTCCAGAGTCTGGGTTATTTTTTGGGTTTTCAGATGTTGGGCCAGTATTGAGACGTTTTTTAAGATTTAACCCACGGAAATGACCTAGGCATCACCAAGTTTCCAACTAGAGATAAGCGAGGTGGCGCCTGATTTCCGACTAAAGATAGGCTGTCACCCTGTCTTCATAGGAATAATTAATGGATTTTTAATTGTATAAACATCAAAATTCCAACTAATTTTTAAGGATTATTCAAATGGCTGGAATAACAATACAAATAAATGTTGGCAATTACAACGCGTATTTTCTGATGGAGCTCATATTTATACACGTTCAATAAACGATATGGCTCCTCATCTTAAATCTTTTTTGGTTCAAACAAGTGTGCCTGCTTCTCCTAATTCTGTACTAGCTGCTTTAATAAATGGAAGGTTTGGGGAAATCTTTACATTTTAATTATTTTTATTTTTTTCAGAACTTTGATTACGCTGGGAAAGTGTTCGTTTTTGGCAAGGTTAAAGATTATTTTATAATAAGAATTTTCTGGGGAGATTTTTGGATTTAATCAAGGACTTGGGGAAGTACTCGATGAACTCTAATAAAATCTTTTGGGGATTTTTGATGATTATTTGATGGAAAACCCCTCCAGAAAAGTCGTTTTTCTTCATTTTCCTCTCATTTTCCAGGCGTTGGACTTAGTTCTATTACTCCACAAGAGGACACCAACAACTTAAACGAAGATTTTGAAAGAGTTTATGTTCACGAATCAAAATTTTTGATTGTCCCAAGATGTCCAGGATTTTCACAAATTATTTATATTTCGAGGATTGACTTTAAGTTTGTTTAGAATTTTAAATTTAAAAAAAATTTTTCTTTAAAGAGGACGTTCTTCTCGTTGGTATGAACTTGTATATGCTGAAATGTTGGTTAGACAAATGCAAAGATTAACACAAAAGAAAAAGACTCAAAAATTATGTGCCATTATTTTATTTTTTGAATTTATTTTTTTGGTTGTTTTTTTATTTTTAATATTTTTTAACATTTTAGAAAAAATTATAAAATTATTTTGGAATTTATTTTTTAATATCAAATATTTAAATAACATTGATTTATTTAAAAATACTTTGGCATGCTAAAATCTATTCAATAAAAAATAGAATTTAAATTGAAAACCTTTACTTTTAATAATTAAAAAAATCTTTGTTCAAAAAATAATTTTTTAATGAATAGATTTTTTTATTTTATATTCGAGGGGGTCCGATGATTAAAATAGAGCGGCCAAAAAAAATTTTTTTATCAAAAGACATTGAGTAAATATATTTATTTGATTACTTTTACTTTTTCTATTACTTTTCATCATAAAAAATTTAATTCCTCCATTGGACTCTACTGCCCATTTTCAAATTATATTCTTTAATTTTTCTAGAATTGGCATTCTGTTTTATTTTTGTTAGCATTTCTCTCTAACCTATACTATTATTTACTCGTTGTTTCTTGACTCCCAATCCGCGTGTTAGCCCTGACAAGATTTTTTGATTGAACTTTTTCGGGTTTCAATCGTTCCTAATAATTCCTATATCAATCGAAAGCCCGACCGTTTTTCACGTGCAAATATTTCTTTATTTATTTTATCGTGACTCATTTTATATAATTTTTTAGCAATATGAGTCTGTCCAAAGATACTCGTGTCTCCAGCAATATTAATATTCATGATCCTCGTGTCCAGAAGTTATTGGAAAAGTCAACTCTAGAAGGCTTAATGGTACTATACTTTAAAAAGGTGTACGGAAACAAAGAAATGGAGGAAATGGAGAATGCGTTAAAAAATGCCTTGGGGAAATATAAAAATAAACAGAAGATTTTTGAGGTTTTTTATACATTATACTCCGAGTGTTTACAAAATATTTCAGCTGCTCCTTACAAACAATGAAAATGACGCGCAACCGTTTATGGAAGAGTGTCTCGAAAAATTATGTGATGTAAGTATTCTTAATAATGTTTAGTAAAATATTTTGGTAGCTTTATTTTGTGATGTTATGATAATCTTATATTCTTTAATTTGCCAATATATATTTCAGAAACAAATGAATTTTGTAAAGGACCATACACCCGAGAGTTTATTGGCATTGGCCCAATTCTTCATGAAAGTTGGTGATTTTAGACTTGCTTGTGAAGTCATTTGGGGTAGTGCTTCTCTTTCAATTCAAGGTAATTTTTAGCTTATTTCCTAAATCCACAATATATCCATTTTAAGAGTTCATCCGTGATCGCCAATTGAATGTCAAGCTTTACTCACACATCAGTAAAAGTCGATTTACTGCAGCTCTTTCAATTGATTTGGGAAAGACATTTGCTGTTTTCGAAACGTGAGTATATTGTTATATCTTTGTCTATATTACTGTTTTAGATGTCACACTTCGTATTATACAAACACACACAAACGATGTGATGTGGATTTTGCCATTCAAACTAGCGGAAGAGTTTATGGAACAGCTTCGGGCGTTCCACTTATCTGATGAAAAGAGGATTGAATTGGAAAAAAGAAATTTTAATTAGTTTGTCGCGTACTTTGTTTAAATAAAGATTATTGAGAGGTTTGTGTATTTAATTCTATTTAATTTGTGAATAAAATTTTATGATTATACGTCTAAAAAATAATTGACGTCAAAAACAAAAACGATATTTTTTCCAGCAATATATATATTTATTGCCTGCTTCCTTAGGTGAAAATAATAAATCTGAATCGGTTAATTGGAACATGCAGGACTTTTAATGGAACAATTTGTGTAAAAATCAAAAGAAATGGACAGTTTGAATTTAATGATGAATTACACCAAAAATTGAGGAGAATGTTGTACAGGCTTAAAGAGGTTTGTATTATTGTATTAATTAGAGATTGGGTTAGGGAACCGGTCTTGTCCAGAGTCTGGGTTATTTTTTGGGTTTTCAGATGTTGGGCCAGTATTGAGACGTTTTTTAAGATTTAACCCACGGAAATGACCTAGGCATCACCAAGTTTCCAACTAGAGATAAGCGAGGTGGCGCCTGATTTCCGACTAAAGATAGGCTGTCACCCTGTCTTCATAGGAATAATTAATGGATTTTTAATTGTATAAACATCAAAATTCCAACTAATTTTTAAGGATTATTCAAATGGCTGGAATAACAATACAAATAAATGTTGGCAATTACAACGCGTATTTTCTGATGGAGCTCATATTTATACACGTTCAATAAACGATATGGCTCCTCATCTTAAATCTTTTTTGGTTCAAACAAGTGTGCCTGCTTCTCCTAATTCTGTACTAGCTGCTTTAATAAATGGAAGGTTTGGGGAAATCTTTACATTTTAATTATTTTTATTTTTTTCAGAACTTTGATTACGCTGGGAAAGTGTTCGTTTTTGGCAAGGTTAAAGATTATTTTATAATAAGAATTTTCTGGGGAGATTTTTGGATTTAATCAAGGACTTGGGGAAGTACTCGATGAACTCTAATAAAATCTTTTGGGGATTTTTGATGATTATTTGATGGAAAACCCCTCCAGAAAAGTCGTTTTTCTTCATTTTCCTCATATTCTCCTCTCATTTTCCAGGCGTTGGACTTACAGCGAATTGGGAAACGAATCATCTTGTTCACTTATTGAATGTTCTATTACTCCACAAGAGGACAATTCCAACAACTTAAACGAAGATTTTGAGCGACTTTATGTTCACGAATCAAAATTTTTGATTGTCCCAAGATGTCCAGGATTTTCACAAATTATTTATATTTCGAGGATTGACTTTAAGTTTGTTTTGAATTTTAAATTTAAAAAAAATTTTTCTTTAAAGAGGACGTTCTTCTCGTTGGTATGAACTTGTATATGCTGAAATGTTGGTTAGACAAATGCAAAGATTAACACAAAATATACTTCAATACAAAAATAGAGGAATTAGTTTATGAATATATTTTTTGATTATTTTAACAAGAAGACATTATTTTATTTTTTGAATTAATTTTTTGGTTGTTTTTATTTTTATTTTAATATTTTTTAACATTTTAGAAAAAATTATAAACTTATTTTGGAATTTCTTTTTAATTTTTTACTAGAAAAAATAACTCGTTAGCAAAAAGGATAGAAAAAATAAAAAATTTCAAGGAAAAAATTTTTTAATATCAAATATTTAAATAACATTGACTTATTGAAAAATACTTTGGCATGCCAAAATCTATTCAATAAAATTAAAAACCTTTACTTTTAAAGATTTAAAAAAAATCTTAGTTCAAGAAATAATTTTTTAAAGAATAGATTTTTTTATTTTATATTCGAGAGGGTCCGATGATTAAAATAGAGCGGCCAAAAAAAATAATTTTTTTAAAATCAAGACATTGAGTAAATATATTTAATTAATTAGATACATAGTCCTTTCCCTCTCCCAAAAATTTTATTTTTTAAAAAAACCTTTTCCGTCTCCTCCATTTATTTATTTTTCCCTTTCTAGTCTTCACACCAAGCATTTTCTCGTCGAATTTGTTCTTCCTCTTCTGGAGTAAAATCATTTTTGATATTAAATGTTCGACGAATTTCTTCTGGTGTCTTTCCTTTAATCATATTTGCAACAGTTTTGCATGCAACGTCCAAAAGTCCGTGAACATCCAAATAATTAGCTGCCTTGAAAAATTAATTTTAAAAATGACTGTCTTGTAGAAACAATTTCTATTTTGATTTAAAAATATTTCCTAGGAAAATATACGTGAAAACGAAATGGGACCATATCATAAATTAGAGTTACAGGCTCTGAGTCAATGATTCCCAGGGATTTGTCTCAGCTTGAATCAATCTCCTGAATCTGAGAGCCGTTCGATTCAGCTAATCATCGAAAAATGTGTTTTGAAAAGCAAATCATAAAGTCTGCCCTAAGTTATTAGACCGGTTATTTAGCCCCGAAATATGGCACTGCTTCCCTCATCGGGTATTTAACTCTTTTAAAATAAATTCCTCACCAAAATAAGCTCAAAAAGCGTCCCTTGGTCCACCTTGAGAAACTCAACATCCCAACTTGGAATATCGTCAGTACGACGCTCTCTGCTCTCAGCATCGTCGCTTACAACAGGATCTTAAATTTAGTTGAGTTAACTTAAGATTTTATAAAATTAGAAAGGAAACCGTCTTTATGGTGCTGACACCAAGCAATAACTTTACGTAGAACAGCTCCGTTGACGTTAGCCAGTGGAATAGGTTCTGAAAGCATTGAATCGTTGGCATCCGACTGGTCCATTCCAAGATCTTAAATTAAAAAAAAATCTTCAGAGGTTTAAGAAAAGTCAAAATATATATTAAGAAAGTCACCACGTTCGAAAATTGAAGTCGTTGTCCCCTCCCCCTCCTCAAAAAACTTTAAGAAAACCTTGAAACATTGTATTCAAAGTTGTAGAAAGACGAATAACACTTCTATCGACTTCAAACAATTCATCATCATTTGATTTGAGCAATATTTTGTTGTTATTATTAGCCATTTTATCAGAAATGCTTACAAATTCGTGTTAAAGATCTAGAAATTTTAAGAAATTAAATAGTTAAAGGAAATAGACATAAATCAATGTCACTCAAAATCAGTTGGCACCCAACCAGACGGCACTCTTGGCACTCAAACGACGCAACTAATGGAAATAATCAACTGTCTGCGTCTCTCTTTATTATCCACACTATTTTCCCATTTGTTGCACATCAGTAATGCGGAATGTGAACAGTAGCGTGTCCTACCAAAAGACCGAATCTCAAAAGACCGAATAGGCCAAAATATAGCAAAAGACCAACATGGGAAAAATGTCACAAAAGACCTAAACGGCCAAAATATAGCAAAAGACCGAATCTCAAAAGACCGAATTTGTAAAAGACCTAAACGGCCAAAATATCTCAAAAGACCGAATCTCAAAAGACCGAATTCTTAAAAATGCCAATTTTTATTTTTTACTTTTGTTTTCTTAGAATTTTTCTTAGAATCAATGATTTATGATCATGAAGATGAATGATCATGAAGATGAATCATGAAGAATCAATGATTCATCAGAGTTAAGTGAAGTACAACAACCAGAAATTAATTAAAAATTTAAAAAAACTCGTAAATTTAATAACATTTGGCTATAAACATTTGGCTATATTTTCATTTGGCTATATTTTCACAGCAACTTTTCAAGCCTGTTCGACATGGGTCTTCTTCAGCAAACGCCTTGCGTGAGCAACTAAAAATTTAAAAAGAACATTACTGAAAAACGTCGCTCTTGTTTATTAAAGTCCCCCTAAAATTGATGAAATAATAATTTTAAAGTAAAAAATTAAAAAAATACTTAAAAACCTAGTCAACCTTTGGAAGAAAATCAAAAAAAATATATAAAACAACAAGAAAAGTGAATATTAAAAAAAATTTTCCGGCAAGGAAAAAATTTTTCCCTTGCCGTCAACCCTTCCTAAAATTTTCTAAAAGAAGTTCTTTAAATATAAACAGTTTTATTCATTCAAAATTAACCATTTCAAAGTCAACCATTTGGACGGTATTTTTGACTCTAATATGCGGACGGTATTTTGTCCGGACCGTATTTTAGCCTGACACGGTTTTTAAGTTTATTTATTTTCTTTAGGTTTTTTGAGATATTTTGGCCGTTTAGGTCTTTTACAAATTCGGTCTTTTGAGATTCGGTCTTTTGCTATATTCTGGCCGGTTAGGTCTTTTACAAATTCGATCTTTTGAGATTCGGTCTTTTGAGATATTTTGGCCGTTTAGGTCTTTTACAAATTCGGTCTTTTGAGATTCGGTCTTTTGTAGTGGTACCAAAAGTAGAGAGAGAAGAATTGCGATAGTATATTAAAATAGAGAGACTTTGTGTTCTCTGTTTAAAAATCAATAAAATTGTGTGCATTATTGATTTCCTCTCACGCTTTGTTAAAGTGTGTTCTCCCTCAGCATTACAACTTCATGGTTTTCTAAGGTTTTTTAAAAAGATTTTTTGAATAGTAATTTGTAATTTTTTAGAAATGTTGGAAACAAACTACTTTATGTTGTCAGGCTCAGGTTTCTGAACCTATTCCTCTGGCTAATGTCAACGGAGCTGTTCTACATAAAGTTATTGCTTGGGTGTCAGCGCCATAAAGACGGTTTTCTTTTTAATTCTATAAATTTTAAATTAACTCATTTAAATTAAGATCCTGTTGGACTGGACAGCGTCGTACTGATGAAATTCAGAGTTGGGATGTTGCGTTTCTCGAGTTGGACCAGGGCCAACGATTCAATGCTTTCTGAACCTATTCCACTGGCTAATGTCGACGGAGATGTTCTACTTAAAGTCATTGCTTGGTTTTAGCACCCTAAAAACGGTTTTCTTTTTTAATTTTAAAAAATTAAGTTAATGCAATTGACTTTAAGATCCTGTCTTGAATGATGATGCTGAGAGCAAAGAGCGTCGTACTGATGATATTCCAAGCTCGGATGTTGAGTTTCTCAAGCTGGCTTTTCTCCTGGAATGGAAGATTCATCCTTCCTCAAGCTCATCAGGCTGCGGTTTTTTTATTTTAATACATAAACTTTGGAGTCATCTCCAATCTTAATTTTTCCCTGGTTTAATCCATGAGATTAAAACGTTGCTTTATCCCTTACGGATTGCATGTTTGTGTCAACAATATTACTTCAAGGACTTAATGTTTTATTTTTTTAAACAAAATTAATATTTAATTATTCTTAGTTGCAACAACATCAACAATTAAAACAACATCAACAACAATCAAAACAACAATAAATAAATTACAACATGTTTACCCTTTTGGGCCAGGGAGACTGAAGCGCGTAGCGGATGTCCCAACTCGAGTTCGGTGGCGGATGTCCGAAGCGGAAGTCCCACTCCTTTTGGAGCGGAGGCGGATGTGCGTAGCTGATGCCCCACTCGAGTTTGGAGACGGAAGTGCGGAGCTGATATCCCATTCCTTTTGGAGGATGGAGGAGGTGGACTTGTGTATGTCCGCTTCATTTGGCAACTTTATGGTAAGAAATTTTTTAATTTAGTGTATAGGTTTACTTTGAGTAATATTGTTGACACGAATTATGTTTATTTGTTTGGTAAAGGTAAATAAGTCACCGATATTCTAAACAAGTCCCGATTTTTTAAATTATTTTTAGTCAAATTTAAACATAGATCATTTTTCAAAAAGCAAATGTGTCCACACATGAAGACTGCCGTGCAATGGAAAAATTTCAAGGTTTTTTTTTTGATTTAATTTTTCTGAAATATTTTTATTTTTCTCAGGCAAAGAAATCGACGGCCGCCGTATTTCTCCTTCACTCGCGTTCTCCTTCAGCTTCATCACATGATGAAAAGGAATTGAGAGGTTTGAATTTATTTTTGGGTTCTTTTTAATTATTTTTGAAAATATTGTGGTTGGTAATTTTTCTTATTCTTATTTTTGGGGTGCAACAATTTTTTGCCAAAATTTATAAAAACTAAAAATCATCAATTTATAAATTAATTAGAAATATATCACATTGTTATCCTTCTCCCTGTTATTCAACAATTAAAGGTTCTTTGTTTTCTAATTCAACTCTCCATATATTCATTCCTTTCCATCGTCTATCACTTTTTAATAAATTTTCCAATTTTTCTAATACATTATTTTTTCCTTCTTTTAGCCAAATATACAAAAATCCTCCACCACCTGCTCCAGCCATCCAAGCACTTTCGATTAAATTTTCTTTTTCCATTTGTTTTTTTAATTCCGTGACTAGAGAAGGTTCGGTATTGGAAGCAAAAATCTTTTTGAACTCGTTGTATTCTGTGCAAATTTCGCTGGGGAATTTGCCTTAATTTTAGAATTTTCTATTTTTTTCAAAATGTCCATTTTCGAAATGTCAATGTCTCAAAATTTCGAAATGTCAACTTTTCAAAACGCCAAAATTATAAAAGGTCAATAATACCTTCAATAAGCATTTCCTCAGCCTTCCATGCCCCCTCAGCAAGTCGTTCAACAGTTTTTAATATTTGAGGCTCTTGCCTTGCCCAGCTCAACAAAACTTGCTGCATAAAAATTATTTTTCAAATATTTTTTTCTAAACCTTTAATAAAGTTTTTGCCAATCTAGTTTTGCCAGTATATAACAAAACGAATCTTTTAGAAAATTCTTTAATTAATTCCCCTCCGAGCGGAACAGAACGCCAACAACATTTTCTTTTCCCATTAGATTCTACCCAACCAATTTTAGCACCTCCAGTTATACAACCACCCAATTGGTCTTGCCAACCTCCCCCAGAAGTGTGTAATTGTTCTATTTGTAAAACTTGATTTATTAGTTGGTCTTTTATTTGTTCTATGTTTCCTGATAGTTTGTGGAGAGCTGCTAGAAGTGCTCCAGCAAGTATACTGCTAGAACCGAGACCAGAGCCGTGAGGCAAATCTGATCTGAAAATATAATGGGATATTTTTAAATGTTGACGTTTCTTAATCTTGACGTTTTTAAGTTTTGGCATTTTATAATTCTGGCATTTTGAAAAATGGGCGTTTCGTAATTTGGACGTTTTGAATTTATTTTAAAAATACAGTAGTTTACTCTGTTTCTATAAGTAATCCTCTACCAGATCCGGCAAAATCAAAGAAATAATGCCTTTCTCCACCCCACAGTTCCTCACGTACAAAACCAGCAACAACCAAAATAGAACAAAGAAGAGAGCCTTTAAATATTTAATTTAAAAAATTTCAAAAAAATATTGCCTGATTCTGAAGGTCTACAGCAATTTTTAAATATTTGTTCGGCCATAGGAAAGTGCTAAATTAATTTATTAAAAAACTAAATAAAAAATAAACCAATAAAGGTTGTTGTTCCCCATAAGAATTTTCTCTATAAAAAATTCCCTGAAGCATTTCCAGTCGTGAACATTTACAACGAATTGGCCTCTATAAAAATACCTAAATATAACAAATTAGCAATTTTTTAATTATTACTTTTCCATTAACAAGAATTGATAAACTAAGTACGGCTGGCAATATTTTGCCCATTTGATAAGTTATTGGAGGTGTATCCGTCCAGCCGCCTTTAAAAATTGTAAAAAAATATTTTTAATTTACAAACTTAAATAAACTTTATAAATTAATTAATTTTACAAACTTGAAATATTAATAAAGATAAGTTTATTTTTACAAACTTAAAAGTTTTTTAAGTTTGTAATTGCTAAGTTTATTTTTACAAACTTAAAAACTTAATTTTACAATTGCTAAGTTTATTTTAATTTACAACTTATTTTCAAGTTCAAGCTTAAAAATTAATTTAAATAATTTAATAATAAATTACCAGCAATATCAACCCTTGCAGTAACTTCTGATCTTGCTTGATAAACTATTCTATCTATCCGTGTATTTAATTTTTTATTTGATGATAAAAATACAACTCTAGGTTTACACACTTGTGGTAGACTAAAATTGCTTAATTGAAGGCACAGATTTTCTAATTGATCAGCTTAAATTGATTTGAAATTCAAAAATCCTTTAATAAAACGTTTACCAAATTTATTTATAAAATAGGGCTCCATATCAATTAATTTTTCCATATAATTATTGTAAAAATTATCAACCCATTTGGTTAATCTGTGAGTGTCCACAACTCCTAACTAAACGATAAAACTTAAAAACTTAAGTTTTTAAGTTTATTTATTTTTAAGTTTGCGAATTTTTTTAACTAAACACCTCAATAAGCAATCTCTCATTTCTTATTAATTTATTCAAATATTTTTGTTGCTGATTTTCCTTCTCTTCAATTCCATTAGCCTCAAATCTGTCACTAATTCCTTTCCTTAATTCAAATGCTCCAATACTTAATAATTGAACAATACGTTGTAAAGGCAAAGGAGAACCTTTAGAACAACAACAATCTCTCAAAAGATGATTAAGAGAATTGGTTGACTTTAAAAATAATAAATTTGTAAAAATAATTTATTTATTTACTTCTTCCAAGTTCATCTTATTTGTTAAATTAATATTGAAGTTACATAATTAATAATTTATTTATTAATTAAAATAGCAAACTTAAAAATAATAAATAAGTTTATTTTTGCTAGGTTTATTCCAAGTTTATTTTTACAAATTTAAAAATTAATTCAAGTTTATTTTTAAGTTTAAACTTATTTTTCAAGTTTACAATCTTAAGTTTATTTTATTTAATTTTATTTAAAGTTTATTTAAAGTTTATTATTTTCAAGTTGAAGGGATTAATTCATATATTAAGTAAAATGAAAAATATTTAAAAAAAATGAGAATGAGAATTAAATAAAATAAAATTTAAAAAGTGTTGGAATTGTTTAATAAATAAAATATTTTGCTGATTAAATATTTAAATAAATTTTAAAACCAACCAATAAATGAAAGTGTACACGTTTAATATTGGAACGTTGTTTATGAGAGCAATGAGGGGTTGGTGACATTTCCGTTTATTATTATTTCCAACCGGTTGGTTAGATTTTTAAATTGCGATTTAGATATTAATCATTATTAAATATGTAAAGGGCAAAGTAAAGAAGAAATAACTGAAATTGGAATTTAAAAATGAAAATTAAATTAAAAATAAATTGAACTTAAAATCATAAAAACTTTAAGTTTGCAAACTTTAATTTTACAATTGTAATTTTTAAAATAAATAATTTACAAATTCTGATTTTATTTTTAATATTACAATTAAATAAGAAATTAATTGTTTTGGCCTTTAATCAACTTTAAACTTTTCATAGACTTTTGCAAATGACTATTGTTGTTTCTATGCCAAATAGTGAATATTTATATCCATTTTAACTCTGCCAATAGTTTTCTAGCTGTCATTTAGCTGTAAATATATTTTTTTTTATTCTCTATGGCTGTGGCCAAAGCTCTTGGCTTATTCTCTTTATTCCTCAATTTTCTCTAGCTTTATGGCCAAATAATGTAATATATATTCTTTTATTTTATATTTTCTAGTTTTCTTAATCCCAAGCTTTACCTCTATCAGCAAATAAAAAGAAAATAAACGTTAAAAATAACGGAAAAGGTCCCCTTCTGCAACGGAACTGCCAAGTGACTGTCAACCTCTATAACTCAAGAACGCATTGTTTTAAAAAATAATTTTTGATATTATTAAATAGAGGAGTTAATTTGCTACAAAATACAAAAATAATTAAAATTTTAGGTAGACAATTAAATTAGTTATAGTCAAAAAACTACTAAAATATGGCATTTTTACTAGTTTTTAAGGCATAACTTTTTTGTTAATTAATATAAAATTCTGATTTAATTTTTATTTTGTAGCCAGTTCAATTCTCTATCGAATGACACTAAAAGTATTTCAATCGGTTCTTCCATTCAAGAGTTATTGAGACTTAAGTTTGGCTGTTCCACTCACTCATGGAACTGCCAATTTTCATTTATTTTAATTTTACAATTATTTTTCTCTTTTAAAACTATCTAGCCGTATTGAAATAAATAGCTACAACTTATATTTACACGTAAATATAAGCTTTTCCCTTTTTCTCTCATCTTTTTTTCGCGCGCACATGCGCTAAAAACCTTTTAAAAATTAAGTGGCAGCTCTTACCAACAATGAAAAGAATAAAATAAACTTGGAATGTTAAAGAAGCATTTTTCTTTATTTTTTAACTAATATAAGACTTGGCATTTTTTTGTTGATTATATATATTAAATTAAGTTTTTTATTTTGTCTTTTGTACAAACTTAAGTATACAAAAATAGATTAATTTTACAAACCTTAAATTATTAAGTTTATTTTCGCAAACTTGAAAATGCTTAATTTTATAAACTTAAGAAAGTTTAAGTTTATAAGCTTGAAAATAATAAATAATTATTAAGCTTATTTTTTTACAAACTTTAAAATGTTTAAGTTTACAATCTTTTAAAAAAGTTTATTTTCGCAAACTTGAAAAGTTTTTTATTTTTTTTACAAACTTAAGTTTCCTTAAACCATTTACTTATTAAAATTTTAAATATTCAGTTTAAATATTTTTAAAAAATGCAATCATCTTCTACCTCATCCATCTCTCCCTCTAATAATGAACAACAAAGAATGGCACTTTCTTTAGTTGCCAAAGACTGTCAATTATTATGGGAAGAAAATAAAGACATGCAGGGACGTTTTGTGAATGATATAAGTGAACTACAAAATTTTCAAGCAGTGATTGAGCGATTAGAACATGAACAAAGGCATGATCAATTAGGAAGGGCTAAACAAACATTGTTGGTTAAAGGGAAGAAAGTAAAAATAAATTAAACTTTTAAGGGGGGAAATGCAAGCTAGAGCTACCCAAGTTTATCAACAACTTAATGAACAAAGAACAAACTTGGTGAGAGAGAATTTTAAGATTCTGATTTTTTAAAATATTCTGAGTTAAAATTCTGATTTTTAAAAATATTCTGATTTATTCTGATTTTTAAACAATTATTTTAGGTAAAAAGACTTAATGATGGTGTCCATTTAATTGCTGTTATGCAAAACAATTTAATATCAGTAAGACTAATGGAGTGGAAAAACGCGCAGAAACTCGCACAAATTGGAATGGGATTTGACCAGAGAGAGATGCAGTTAGATGAAATTCAATCTGAGTTTGTAGAATTATTTGAAATTAAAAGAAAATAATTTTTAGATTTGAAGTTCTTGCAGAAAATAATTGGACATTACGTGCTTATGCTTGTTGGCAGGTACTTAAAAATTCATAACTTTCTGAAAACTTAAGATAGAATTTTGCTTTCTATATCATTTTATAGCCCAGAATCTCCTCTTTCTTATGATATAAAAATAAAAATTATAAGACTAATCATTGACAAGTTATAGGTGTTTAAGTAGCGTGCTTAAGTAGCGCAAGAGCGAACCAACTTCATTTAAAAATTCAAAACTTTTTGAAAACTTATCATAAAATTTTGATTTCTATATCATTTTATAGCCCAGAATCTCCCTTATCTTTTGATATAAAATTTAAAATTATATCTAGACTACATACAAAGTTATGGCCATTAAACTAACTCCAACTTGAGATATATTAAAAAATAATTATTTTATTTTTTTTATTTTCCCTCCATTTAAAAATTAGATTGATCTATTACGACGTCCAACTCTATTAGCAGATTCCAGTGCACCAACACATATCACAAACCTTTCTCAAATACTTGAAACTCTCACAAAAATGCTTTGTATGTTAGTATCCCAATCTTTTGTTGTAGCAGTTCAGCCAGATCCCGTGCTTAAAACTCAACATAAATTTGTTGCAGAGGTTTAAAAAATATTTTTAAATATTCAAAATCTCAATAAATAATATTTCTAAAGGTTCGCCTTTTAATTGGTGACCGTCTAGGAATAAAACAACAATTAGTCAATACAAATGTTACCGTTAAAATAATAGCTGAAGATGAAGCTAAAATGTTGGGGACTGGCCAAATTAATGAAAAAGATATTAAAATGGTCGGTTCAATTAGTAACGATCTTGAAAAGCTTATACTTGATGAACGTGGTCATATGTCTGCTAAATTTAATAATTCTGTGGGTTTTTGAATTTTTTTGAAACTATAAGTATGAGGTGAATAATATAGGCATGTAACCCCTCATTCGATTCGTCTCGATAAGCTGAGTCGTTTAAAATCAAAATTAACTAGATTGGTTGGCTTTGAATGAAGATATGAATTTTTAACTCATTCCCTTCAAGCATGTTCCTTTCACACTATAAGCATGTTCCTTTCACACTACTTTATTAATAATTATAAAATTTAAATAAATTAAATTTAGAAATTAACACGTATTGCTCATCGTAAACCTCCAGCAAAGGGCAGTCTATCAACAAGTCAAATAGCTCAAACAGCTACTGACCAAAAGTGAATTTAATTTATTAAATTAATTTAGAATAATTTAAAAATTACCTAGATATGCTCTTCTATTTCATATCACTCCATTTCAGGTAGAAAATAAATTTTTAAATAATTTATATATTTTTTAAATTTTTTATTTTACTCCATATTTAATTTTTTTATTAGAATTAATTAATTAATTTTAGCTTGGCAATTTGGGCAAATTTGATGTTTGGACCCTCTCTTTGCCTATAATGGTATTTTAAAATAATAAAAATAAATTAAAAATTATTAAAGGTGACAGTCCATGGTTCCCAAGACTGCGATGCGCAGGCTGTCATCCTGTGGCAGGTGAACTTTAAAAATTAATTATTTAATTTATTTTGAATTTTATAGAGAGCTTTTTCCCCTGTTAATCGGTCAAATAGCTCACAATCGGACGATATTATTATGGTTTCATGGAATGATTTAGGGTACTGTAAAAATAATAAATTGATAAAGAAAATACAAAATTAAAATACTATTTAAATCAGAATTACTTTTGTATTATTTTTGTATTTTTCTGAGTTATTTTCTTTGTATTTTCCGGAAAATTAAACAGAATTTCTTTTGTGTTTTTATTTGTTAAATCAGAATTATTGTATTTTTTATATTCCTTTCCGGAAACTATAAACCAGAATATTTAAATATACTGTAAAATATCCGGAAAAATACATTAAATTAATTTTAATTAATTTATCAGTCAAGTACTCCGCCACAAATTTACCCTTTTTACTGGCGCTCACAGACCTCTAAGCGACAGTGATTTGGCCTATCTTGGAGATAAACTTGGAATTGTACATTCCAATCCTGATAACAAACCAATAACATTTCAACGCTTTGCAAAAGTTAAAAATTAAATTTTTAATTTTAAAAATTATTTTTAAGCAAAATCTTCGAGAAGACGTCAACTTTTCCTTTTGGGAATGGTTCTTTTTAATTATGCAATTAATTAAACAGAAATTACTCAAATTTTGGGATGATGGTTAATGATAAAATATAATTAAAAGAATTTTTTTTTAATTTAAAGGTTGGCTAGTTGGTTTTATTAGCAAACATGAAGCTTCTGAACGCATGCTAATGTGTCACAATCCAACATTTTTGCTTCGATTTTCTGATACTCAGACAGGCGCTGTTTCCATCGGTTTTGTTTGTGAAGAGGATGGAGCGAAAGGCAAGAAAAATACATTTTTATATTACAATGGTTTCCGGAAAATACATTTTAAACTAAGAATGTATTTTACAATTTCCGGAATGTGTTTTATATATTTCTTTCCGGAAAATAGAGTAACGTTGTTTTCCGGAATATTTACAAAAGTGTTACCGGAAATTAATAATAATATTCCTTATGTTTTTTCCGGAATATATTATTAAATTAAAATTCTGAAAATTCATTTCCGGAAAATACATTAATTATTATTTTTACAGTTCCCTTTCACCTGGCGCCTTTTACAATAAAAGATCTCGACCAGTTATCTCTAGCCTCACGTATCCAATCATGTCCCCAGTTAAAAGAGGTGCCGTACCTATACCCAGATATAGATAAAGAACAAATGCTTGCACATTTTGATACTGAAGAGCGTTGTAAAATTTTTGAATCTCCAGCTGGTTATATTGGCTCTGAAATTGTTATGGTTGCTAAAACAATGTCAAAGTTTGTATTTTATTTGTGTTTTCTTTGTGTTTCTTTGTGTTTTTTTGTGTTTTTATTGATTAGAAAAATCAGAATTAAATTTTTAAGAATTCTAAAAATACATTTCCGGATATATTAATATTCCAGAAATTAGGTAATAATAATATTTATTCTTCATGTGTTTTCCGGAATACTTATTATACAAAAATTCGGAAAATACTTTTCAGGAAAATAAATTACATTAATAATTTATTTAAAAAATCATTTTTAGCAGTAAGTTAGGATCAGCAGTAGGTAGCGACAGTCCCTCACCAATGTCAAATCAATGGTCACCTAGCGAATTTCAACAGAGTGTTTCAATGGATGTTGGGGATGATGTTAGGATTATTTAATTTAATTAAAAAAAATATTTTTTCAAAAGATTGTCGCAATGTTAGGCCAAAACCACCAATTAGACTCTGCAAACGTTGAAAGTCTTTTAGGCCTCCCACCCCAACAACAATCAAGAATGTCATCAGAACAACCTCTACAACAATTAGATTTGTCTTTTATGGATGTTTTTCATCAACAACAACAACAACATATTAATAGAAATTATTTAGGGGGAGGGAATTCGATGCTATCACAACCACCAAATTCTCATTAATAAAAATTTTAGAAGGAAATGAAAAGAAAATTAATTAATTTTTAATTTAATTAATTTCTATTAATTAAAAATTGTAAATCTCATTTTTAATTTTTATTAAATTAAAAAATTTTAATTAAAATTGTTGGTATTATTAAATATTATTTTAATTAAATAATTTTTTTTTTATTTTTAATTTTTTTTATTTAATCTCCTTGGCCACACACAAGCTACACCCCATCATAGAAATTAATAAATAGCAGCATAAGCTGATTAAAAAAATTAATAAATAAGCTAAAAGTACTCTTCCTAAAAACTTGTTTATTTTTAATATTTTTTTGTTGCAAAAAAATTCTCTTTTATTTTTTTCTGTTTATTGACTTATACCTTCATCCAAAAAATTCAGTTTTAAAAATCCTGTTTTTTTCGTTTTTATGGCCATAGAAAAAAAGAAAAAAAATTAAATTAACGCTTATTCTCTAAAAAGGTAAGAGAAAAGGTTGCATTAAATAAATTAAAGTTTATTTTTGTATTTTTTTTTCTAAAAATTCTGATTTTTGTATTTTTCTAAATAAAAATAAAATATATTAAAATACAAAAATAAAAAATGCTTGTAATGATTTTTACAAATATTAGGGATTTTAGCAAGAGGATTTGTTGCTTTTATTATACAAAAGGAAAATTAAACAATTTTTGCGCATAAAAATTAAAAAAATATATTTTTTTTAAATATTTTATTTTTTTTCTCTTTTTTTATTTTTCTTCCTCATCAGGGTAAAAATTTGTGGTGATAATAAATTTTAAAAATTTGACGTTTAGTTGAACGCGCAATAAAAAAAAGCAAAATTGATTAAATAAAATTTTACCATAGTTTTAAATTAGTTTAATTAAGTAATTTGGTCATACTTTGGTAATATTTGTTAATAATTATTTTAATTAATTATTTAATTTATTTATTCTGATTTTTAATTATTTTCCGGAAAACACAAATATAAGAGAACACATTTTTTGATACATTTCCGGAAAACACAGAATAATATTTATTTAACTTTCCGGAAAACAAATAACTTTTAACCTTTAAATTAATTTTTTAAATTATTTTCCGGAAAACACAAACAATTCTTTATTGTTTTTTATGTCAATTAAAACAACCGGAAAACAATTGCCTTTTCTCTTCTTTGTACCGCGCAACATCCCCCAGTTGCAATTTTAATTTTTAAGAGAGAGCTTGGCCGCTCTTTTTTTTATTCATTTCTATTTTTCACCTCTTCTCGTCCTCCCAAACTGTCACAAAACAAAAATTGCGCAGTCATTTTCTTCGCACATACCAAAATTTAACACCAAATCACCTTTCTTCCCTTCACAATCATCGCTGCGCGAAAACTAAAATGTGAATATGTATACAATCAAGACAAACCAAATAGTAAAAACAATATGAAAAAATAATTAAAATTTTGCCCACTTAAAGAAGAATCCCTCGTTTATTTTTATTTATTTTTACTCATTTTATTTCTTTCTGATATATGGAAATACATATAATTAAAAAAATTCTGATTTTTAATATTATTCCGGAAAACACAAAAGAAATAATTCTATTTTATTTATTTTCTGGAAAAAATAATATTCTGAAATAACTCTGACTAATAAAACACATTAAATAATATTCTGATTTTTAATATTCCGGAAAACACATTAATTCTAATGTATTTTAAAAATAATTTTAAGGATATTTAAATGATCCGACAGTTTTATACAGTTTTCTGCTGGGAACGAATTTTTGTATTTTTTCTTTTGCTAATAATTTATGTGAAACCCTCCAGTGAAGATGTGATTGACCAGGTGAGACGAAAAGAAAATTTTTATTTTAAACGGGCACTTTTTTAAAAATAAAATCTTAAATGTGATGAACGTTTTTTTAAGTGGACTCGTCAAGGTACAGCTTTAATTGAAGAAGCAAAAATTGTTGGTGGAGAGATTAGGCAGTGTACATGTGCTGGTAATTAAATAATTAATTTTTAATTAATTTAAAAAATTTAAATAATTAATTTTTAATTAAATAATTAATTTTTAATTAATTAAAAAATAAATTTAAAAGAACAACGTGCATGTATTGTTGAAATGCAAGAACAAGCAATGGGATGTATTGATACTTGTTG
The DNA here is from genome assembly GCA_000172435.1 of Meloidogyne hapla. Lineage (NCBI taxonomy): Eukaryota > Metazoa > Nematoda > Chromadorea > Rhabditida > Meloidogynidae > Meloidogyne > Meloidogyne hapla. The sequence continues at coordinate 52,542 of ABLG01000054.1, read as the reverse complement.
GAATATGTTTTGTAATATTATTAAAAATATTTAAAAAATAAAAATAAATTTAAGCTAAAATCACTGGCCACCCAGATAAGTTAAGAAAATGTTTTGGTAGAGCAGACGCAATAATTGGTATTTAAAAATAAAAATTTTAAAAAATTATTTTTGTATTTTTAGAAAGATTTATAAAGTGTTTTGAAGACAACGTGGATTCGTTAGTTGTATTTTTTATTAATATTATTAATTATGTGTTTTCCGGAAAATACATATTTTTAATTATAATTATTGTACAAAAATTAAAATTAAATTCTAGTTTTTAATTGTAACTGTATGTTTTCCGGAAAACTATTTTTTAATTATAATTATTGTACAAAAATTCTGATTTTTGTAAAAAATACAAAAATAATATATTTAATTCTGATTTTATTTACAAAAATTATTATTTAAGTTGTCTACCAAACTGGGCGGATAAAAAAATTCCAAAAGTAAATATAACAGAATTGTTTCGACTTGGTGTTGAAAAAATAGAGAAGACACAAAAACAATTAACTAAAAGTTTAACTGGTTGGAAAATAATAATTTTATTAAATTTAATAATTTAATAATTTAGATGGACCTATTAGGAAGGTGAAAAATTTTATTAAATAAATTCTTTTTAAAAAATAAAAAAATTTTTAGTCTCCAATTTTTATTTTTAGCAATTTTAGATAATTAATACAGCTAGTGAATTTGGTGTTTGTGTAAAAGTAAATAAAAAATAAAATAATTTTTTATTTTTAAAAATTATTTTAGGATTGTTTTTTGGCCAAAAATCCAAATAAATTTTGTTTTGACAAGAAAGAGTTTTTTAAAATAAATTTTTAGAAATTTAAATATTTTTAATTTAAAGTTGTCAACCTTTATTACTTGATACAAAAGCAACAAAATCGTTAAGAAGATGCACAAAAATGATTGATTGGAAGAAGGAATCTGGCGATCTTTGTGGTAAAATATACAAAATAATTAAAAAAATTAGAAAAATTGATTTTCAATTATTGTTGTAAAAAAATCCAGAATTTTTTTAAAAAAAAAAATACAAAAATTAAATAATTAATTCAGATTTTTGTACAAAATATTGTATCTAATAAAATTCTGATTTTTAATTGTAACTTTGTGTTTTCCGGAAAGTTATTTATAATTATTATGCAAAAATTCTGTATTTTTGCATAATAATTGTATTTTTATTAATGTATTTTTTCAAATCAGAATGCTCTGTCAAGTCTGGAATTAACGACTTACATCAATATTGGTAAAATTTATTTTATTTATTTAAAAAAAATTATTTCTCAGTCCTATGCTCAAATTAATTGGTGGTGGTAGTCACAAAAACAAATCATCAGGAAAATAAAAAGAAAATATTAAATTAAAAAAATATAGAAAATTTAAAGAAAAAATTTTATTTTATTTCAACACACACACAAAAAAAAATATTTAATGAAAAAAAAAAGAAAAATAATTTTTAAAGTATTTTTATTATTTTTCTAGACATATTTTTTGACAATAAAAGAGCATAATAAAATATTTTTTAAATAAACAAATTTTTTCATTTGTCTTCATTAATTGTTGTAGATGATGCCGCTGCTGCATCGTCACGACAATACATATGAAAAGCCTAAAAAAGAAAGAATTATTTTTAGATCAGAAATTTTTTCAGAACAAATCAGAATATTTTTTAATTTTTAAAAAATATTTTAAAAAAATTCCCCTCACCTTTCCATCAACAACAACAGAATCTCGAAGCCTCCAAACATCCTCATCTTCATCCCAATATTCTTCAAACTGTTCATGACATACACAACATTCCTTTAAAAATTAAATAAAAATTATTAAAAAATTTTTTTTTTAATAATTTTTACTTTTGTTTCAATCGAGTCAGATATAGCATCAACACCACCAGCATTATCATTTGTAGCTTGTTGTCCATCTTGAGAAGTTGAAGCATCTTTATTTCCAACACCTTCAGTAGGAGAAGATTGTCTTTGTTGAGATTTATCACTTTCTTAAATTATAAAATTAAAAAATAAATATTTTGCATAATAAATACCTGAAGTATTAATTTTATTGACTAGTTCAGATTCAGAATATGAAAACCAATCCTAAGAAATAAATTAATATTATTTATAATATTGTATTCCGGAAAAGTTAATAAAATTAAGTCTATTAAATATTAAAGTTTACAAACTTGAGTTTCCGGAAAGGTTTATTTTAAGTTTTCCGGAAATAAATTATAAATATAATTTTACATTTAAGTTTCCGGAAAAGTCCAAAATATATTTTTCCGGAACAATTTTTATTTTTACAGGTTTTCCGGAAATATTAATTAAATAAAAACTTACATCCAACATAAACCAAGTTTGTGATCTTGTATATTTATGTCTAGGATCTTTCATTTTTAAAGTATCTTGTAAATGCCAATCTATATGACGTTGATATGCTTCACCATAAAGTTCTTTAAATCCAATACCACAATGTTGACAACAACGACGTTGTTTGTGAATTGAGTCAATAAATGAATCATAACGACTAAAAAATTTCAAAAATTTCTTAGAAAATTTCAAAAAAATTTTCAAAAAAAAATTTACATAATCAAAGACCGCATACTAAACAAATCAAAACCAGCCATTGGCATTGCCCTCCTTTCCATATGTTCAAAACGATGGGCACAAGGCACTGGAGGAGAATTTGAACGTCCCAAAGTTGTGTTTCTTGCCTCGATTGCTGCTTGTCTTTCATGATTTTTCCGTTCCACTTGATTAAGTTGTGAGAGGATACCCGAATTTTTTAATCGTTGAAGTAGACTAGTAACATCAAGTACAGGATCTAAAAAAGAGAGAAAAATAATTGGTTTAAGAGAGATTTGTAACTTTTCCGGAAACATTTTTTATTATTGTAAAAGTTCCGGTAAGCTCACACCCAGAGAACTTTAATGGATCATAACTTTACTTCTAAAAATTATTGAAACTTGGTTTTGATACCAATCGACTCAGACTGACAAAACGAATCGATTGATACTAAAATTAAGTTTCAAAAAATTTTTCGAAGCAAAGTTATGGCCCACTAAATTTATGGGTTACCCCTTCCTCGTTTTTAGCATAACCCGGTAATTTTTAAAAAAAATTTCCAAACCTTTCTTTGCCTCAATTTTAGGCTGTTGAGGTATCTGTCTTTGTTGTTGTTGAGGCATTTGTTGTTGTTGTTGCCTAATTGCAGGCATATACCTCATTAATTCATAACTTGGTTCTGGATCAATTCTAACTTCTGGAGGAGGACCACAAAGACGAATTTCATGCCTTCTTCCATTAATTGTTGCAATAATTGGTGGACCTCCAAATGCCCCTTTGAAGGGAAAGTTGCCCATGTAAAGTTCACGTGAAGGAGCGCCAAAACGTAAAAGATGAATTTCACCATCAATTAAAACTTGTTTTTGTTCTCCAAAAGACATACGATGTCCCATTCCATCAATAATTACATCTCGAGGTGGACCAGCAAAAGAAACGCGATGAGGGAGTCCATTCCGTTCAATGACTGCTACTTGTTCGAGATAGAAAACCTTTAAAAAATTAATTTGAAAATTAAAGAAATAAAATCAAAGAAAAACCTCATAAGCCTTTCCATCAACAAAAATTCGATTATTCTCTGGAACACCAGGCAAACGCGGAGTAACGTTTTGAATGTTGTGTTGAACATCTAAGATAGATGTTTAGTCAAAAAATTAAAGTAAAAAAAATTTTACTTTGAACAGGAGAAGGAAAACTATGTTGAGGCATCATTGGCAGTTGAGGTGGAGGATGTTCCTTGATAAACGGTGGCGGTTGCTGCAAATTTGGCGGAGGAATGGAAGCACTAGAAACTTGAGGAATCATCACCGTTTGGTCACCAGCAACAGAAGATGTTGGTATTTGTTGAAATTGTTGGATTTGTGGTGGTTGAAGTTGTTGCTGAGGAGGTTGATGCTGCAATTGCTGTGGTGGAATTTGTGGTTGCAACGAAGGTGTAGGTTGCGATGTCATCACCACATTGAATGCATGGGCACCAAGAGCTCTGGAAGGCTCAGGAACCTGAAAAATATTTTTTAGAAAAAAATTATAATAAGAAAAAGAAACATTTTGTTTAGAAACTCGAGGCTGTTGAGGTTTAAGCCGTGGAATTGATTTGCTACTAATATTACTGCTGCTATGCTGTACAGTTGTTGTTGTTCTAGGACGCTTGGGTGGGGGTCCTCCTTTATGTAAAGATTGTTGTGAAGGGTGTTGCTGTGGTGGAGGACACTCAAGTTTTAAAGAAAGGAGAGACTCGGGTTTTTGGGGCATTTCCTTCTAAAAAATAGGAATTTTAAAAAAAATCGTAAAAATAAAACAAACCTTCACAGCTACGCTTTCTTTTGGTTTTACGACCGCACTTTCTTTGCTAGTTTTTGTAGTAGTTGTGGTTGTCGTTTTAGTAGCTGTACTTGCTGAACTCGTCGTTGTGTTGTTATTATTTTCTTTCGTCTTTTTAGGGATTTTCCGTTGACGAACATTTTTGTCAGAATCAGCCTCCTCAATTTTTATAGGTTGAGTGGCTGTTTTATTGGCTTAAAAAAAAAATTTTAAAGATTAAGTATCGAAGACCTAAACAAAAATACTTTCAACAGGCGGTGTCTTCTTTTTCTCCTGTACTTTTTCCGGTTGCTTTTCTTGTTGTTTGTTTTCCTGTTTTTCTTGTTTAACAGTCGTTGGTTGCTTTCCATTAAGAAATTTAGGATTAACATGTACTACATGTCCTCCTTGTTGTCCTGTTGTTTGTTGTTGTGGCAATGGTTCAATTTTCAAATCTGGATTCATTATAGGCCAAGCTCGATCAACAGAATGAATTTTTGTATCAATCATGTAAAGCTTGGATTTTGTAAAAACGTCAGCCCAAGTGCAACGCAGTCGGTAAATTGAAGCTCTTGTTCGTTCGTCTCCCTACAATGGTAAAACAAAAAATGTAAAATTTTGTATAAAATATGAAGTTTATTTAAAAAATAGAAAAAAAAAAACGATTGCGTGACCACGCAAAATGGACGTCCTCTTGAGGTTCAATACTGGTGATAAAAATCATAATTCATCAAGCAAATGCATTTGCATAACCACACATCTCTAATTAAAATTTTAGAGTCAAAAAAAATGCTTGGTCACGCAATTAAATTGCAAAAGTCGAAAAAAATTTGAAATCGATTTTTAGATTACCACCCCCCATATTTTAGTGTTGAAATTTCTTAGCTTTTAAACTATGAAACGTGTGTAACTTTTTATCCGTTTAAAGAAAGGACAAGTTAAGGACAATTTTCTAATTTTTAAACCCAAAACCCCCCATTTACGCTCTTTCAAAATTCTTGATTCAAACAGCAGCAAACACTTGGGGACAGAAATGAAGAAAAATTTAGAGGAACAATTCTACAACGAGGACAAAATGTCCAAGTGTAAAGATACAGGGCAACTCGATTCTCTTTTCACAAGAATCATTTGCAGAAGAACACGTTAAAAGTATTCTTAGGCCAAAAATATAAAAATTGAACGAAGGGTAGGAAGAGGACGGGGAAGAAGAAAGACAGACGTAAAAAAATCAACAATAAATTCTAAAAATCATAAAAGCATTTTAAAAAATATAGAATTTGATTTTGCACCTCGTTTGATAAGAAATAAAAAACGTATGTTGTTTTGGTTAAGTGGGATGAGTACTGGTTTGGGGGTGTGGGTTCGACCCCGGTCGGGGAAAACATTTAATTTTAAAATGTTCTTCAAAATAAAATATTTTCTAGTATTTTTTGTATTTCAATAGACTCGTTAATTTTTTAAAAACAACACCAGTTTACCTATAAAAGTTTTCTTAAGTGTTTATTACCAAGCCCACCCCCAGGCCCACAAATTTTTATTCAAATTCTTAAGCCTGCACTTTTTTCATTTTCAAAAAATAAGAGATCTAACGTCAAGATGAGAGAATAATTTAGAATTTTCAAAGAGATTCTTTTAAGAGACTAGAGAAGTGAATTGAGAAAATAAATTTAAAAAAGTGTTGTAAAAAATATAAAAAAAATGTCTCAAGAGATGTCCACCTCCTTGAAAACATGAACAATCATGTCAACGATCTTCTTGGCAAACAGTTCACGATAACCGCCAGTAACTTGAACGTTCTTTACAATTGAATCAATCACATATAACATGACAATTTTGAGTGGAATAGAACACTGAAAGTTGAAAAATAAGAAATTTATTTTTGTAGCTTTTTTAAACAATCGGTGGATTTGAGTGTCTAAAAAAGCTGCTGTTGGAAATGACTTCCAAAGCAGTATAGGGAAAAAGGAAACCAATTGGAACTTAAATACGATAGAATGGGTTCTAAGCTCATAAGCGCAGGGGACATGAACAAAAGTTTCGCTAAAACCGTGGCGAAGATAGACGAACGGGGACTTTCAATGGAACCCATTAAACTATTACAATGTCTCTCATGACCCAAAAATAATGGAAGGACAAAAAGATCTGTCCAAAAACCCCAAAAAACCAAACCCTTCGGAAGCCCTAAACCAATGAAAACCCCAAAATAAAATTTAAACAAACATTGTAGAGAGATTCCTCAATAACTCTAACAATTTCACTAGAATAAGAAGCATAGTCCTCTGCCAGAATTGTAAGTAAATTTATTTGAGTTTTGTCATTCCTTGAAAGGTCAGAAAGGACGGCTCTATAAAAAAAACGTTTAAATCAATTAAAGAAAACTTTAAAAGAAAACCTGTATTCTTCAGCTGCTTCACTAGCAGATACCATATTTTTGAAAATAAAAGTGTTTATCACAAATAAAATATTTAAAAATGGCCTGAAAATTAAAAATTTAGAAACGTGTCAAAGCTTCACCATATGACTTTAAAAATTAAATTTAAAACAAAATTAAAAAAAAAATATTCTCATGAAGATAAATTAAAAAAGAAGAAAAATTAAAAAGAAAATAAAATGAAAAAGAATCAGCCATTGTTGAGAAACTCGCCCTTTTTAAAATGAAGAAATGACGATTGTAAGAGATTGTTTGTATAGGTGTGGGATCGATATATTGATATTATTAGTAAGCACATAAATAATGAGGGAAAAAGAAATAAAGAAGCTAAAAATGAAAAAGAAGATTAAATGGTAGAGAAAATATTAGAGAAAAATGAGAAAAATAACAGAGGGGAATATTCAATTCGCCGAATAACGATAAATATTTCAATTAATCAAAATTTATGACGTTTAATTCGCCAAACAGCGGAAGAAATTTCACTTTGCCAAAAGCAAAAATATTTTACTTTGCCAGCTAGTGAAAAATTTTACACTTCGCCAACCAGTGAAAAATCTTTCACTTCGCCAAAATTAAAAATATTGCACTTTGCCAGCTAGTGAGAAATATTACACTTCGCCAAAAATGAAAAATCTTACACTTCGCCAGCTAGTGAAAAATCTTTCACTTTGTCACATGGTGAAGCAATGGGAAAATAATATTATAAAAAATATTTCAGCATTTATTAATGCCATAATAAGCGATAAAAAATCTAAAAAATATATAATTTATATAGAAAAATAACCAAAAATAAGAATAAAACTCTTAAAAAAATAAAAGAAAATTAATTTATAATTTTAAGAGTTGAGAAATCCTTTCAGGATAGCAATTTGGAAATATTTGTGTTGGTGGTTGTCCATTTTCTGTACATTTTTCATGTATTATTTTTCCATTTGCAAGTAGAAGAATATTGTTGCTATTATTTGTATCTTCTTCTGTTGAACCGTTATTAATGGTTTGGCTAAAAATTGAGAAAAAATACATTTCTTATTAAAAAGAAAAAGGAAATTAATTATTTCCCGGAAAATACAAAATTATTTATTTTTCCGTAAAGAAATATAACAAAATTATTTTCCTGAAAAAATACAGTTCCCAAAGCGAACTTAATTTCCTTCCGGAAAATACAAAATTAATATTTTAATATCAACATTTTCCGGAAAGAATAAAGTAAATAAAAATTAAATTTATTTTCCGGAAAATACAAATAGGCGAGTTTAAAAATGCCCCTAGCACGAAATACCCATTTTCAAAAGGCCAAATAATTTAAAAAAAAATAAACTAACTTGCAAACATCACAGCAAAAACATTCATTATTATTATTCTCTTCTTCATCTCTATTATTATTTAATCCAAAATTAATAGCCAAAGGTTTTAATTGTAATTCCAGCAATTTTAAAACATCAGAATTTGCAACATTTTTTGAATGTATTAATAAATCTCTTTGTTGTTCATGATCACGAATTACTTGAAGTAAACAATTTTGTAAATCAGGAATATCCATATTTGTTGGTATCTTAAAATAAAAATATTTTTTTTTTAATTTTTCTGTGAAAAGAAAAATTTTTGTTTCCTTGGTTAAGTGGTTTCCGTTTTGAATAATAGGACGAAGGTTCGAACCCTTTCGGGTGGTTTGTATAATTTAAATTCTTAGCTTATTTAGTTTTCTAAAAAGAGTTAAAAATGTCGAAATTCAAATTGTAAAAATTCTCAAAACGTCATAAATTCAAAAGGCCCAATTTAAAAAAATATTAAAAAACCTTTTCTACAACACTAATAGAATCAATATTTAAACAAGCCATTCTTCTTAATAAAATAGTAATTTGTTCAGGCCTTTTAATTGAAGATTCAATTAAACGTTCCCAAAGTTCATAATCATCATTTTCAGCACAAAAGTCTATTGCCATATCTATTCTTAACAATTTATTTACCATCAAATCTAAAGCTTCTAAACGATTTCCACTACGTCCTAAAAGGTAGACAACCTGTTGAAAAAATTTTAAAAAATTCAAAAAATTTTTTTCAAAATGTCCATTTTTAAAATGGTAAAATTTCAAAATGTCCAATTTCCAAAATGCCCAAATTTCAAAACAAAAATTAAAAAATAAAATAAAAATCCAAACCTCTTCAATAAATTCTCTTTTTTTACAAACATCCAATGCCAAGTCTAATTTATAATGTTCATTTTTCCTGAGAAAAGGTAACAACGAAGGACGCTCATGATCAGCCTTTAAAACAAATTAATTAAAAAATATTTTTTAATTAAAAAAAATTCCATACATATAGTTTAACAAGTCGATTGGAGTAGGACATTCCTTCACCTCTAGCTTGTAGACGGTGAAGGTAAGCAAGCTGAAAAAATTTAAAAAAATTTAAATAAAAAATTTCAAAGAAAACCTGTATTTTCGGATAATTTCCCAATAAATTAACAACTTTATCTTGTGAAATTAAATCTTCATTATCCAAAAGTAATCGAATTGCCAAATCTTGATTAATTTCCATTAATTCCATAATTTGGTCTTTTACGTAAGGGAAAAGTTTGTAGCGGTCAATAACACCAAAAATAGTTGGGTCTTGAAGCAGAATATATGTTTTTATTGCATCTTCATATTTACTGTAGAAAATACAATAATTAGAATTAAAACAAAGAAAATATAGAAATCAGAATTTATTTTCCGGAAAATACAAAATTGTCTAAAATAAATACAACTTTCCGGAAATAAAAATAATATAATTAATTTTTCTGGAGAACTGTATTTTCAGGAAGGAATATATTTTATTTTATTATTTTCCGGAAAGAAAATAGTAACGACAAAAAAAAAGATCAGAATATTAAAAATGCATTTTCCGGAAAGGTAAAATACAAAAAAATACAAAAATAATAAAAACATACCGGCACTGTAAAAGTAAAGAAGCCAAGGCACGTAGTAAACAAACCCTATCATTTTCGCTTAATAATTGGACTGAATTGGGTACATCCTTGTGAACCTTAAAAATATTTTTTTAAATTAAAAAAAAAATATTTTTAAAAATTAACCTTAATCATATTTTTATTAATATTATCAGTTGTAATTCTTTTAAAAACTTCAGCAACAAGAGAACCAGCTCTATAAATATCAGCATCCCAATGGCTAACAATCGCATGAAAAAGTTTTGGTCTAGAATATAAAGCAGCATTTAATATCGATTCATAATTTTCTGGTTCTAATTGTGGGTCTTTTGTTGGAATGACTGGAATTAATTTTAATACTTGATTGTGACGTTCAAATTCGTTTACATAATATTCCCATTCTTCTTTGTATTTTGAGCAAATCTTGAAAAAATAAAGAAAAATAATGAAAATTCTATGTATTTTTTAGAAACCTCAGGCAAATAATTAGCAGCAGTCTCAAAATCTTGTTTTTCTATAAGATGATTTAACAATCTTTTCCCAACATCCAAAACAGTATTTTCTCTTAAAAGTTCACTGTTTCTTAAAGCAGATTCGAGTGCATCTTCAAAAAGACCATTTTCCATTAGCCATTGGATTCGATTGTCGATGGAACAGGGAAGAGCCTGAAATTAAAAATTGGCAAAAAATTTTTCTAAAAATTAAAGAAAAAACCTCAATAGCCTCTCTCGGACCACCCAAAATATAAATATCATCTAAAGGTAAAGAAACCAGTCCAAATCGATTTAACATTTTAATATTAACATTTCTCATTTCAATTGTATCTTCTGCTTCTAAAGAATATTCTTGAAGTGAAATTGGTTTAATTAATCTAAGTTGAGCAGAAAAATTAGAATTTTGGTCATCAAAGTCGTTTGAACAGGTTGATGATGGGGCATTATTTTTGGTGTTATTGTTGTTAATCTGACAGATTTTTCAACAAAATTATAGAAAAAAATCAAAAGAAAATCAAAAGAAACCTCTTCTCGAAGTTCTCCATTAATTGCACAATTTGTAAAATTTAAAAGGCTTGGTTCTCGTGTATCTCCACTCTTTTTAATACCAAAAATTATTAATTCACGCCAATCTGATTGAGAAGTTTGGGAAGTTGGAGAATGTATTGAATGAGGTAAAGGAGCAGCAACTTCATCATTGCCGTAAGAACTTCTAGTAGTAAATGAAATGCCAGCAATGGCAAAATCGTTGAATGTAAAACGATGAATAATTTGTCCTTTAGGTAAATCCAATAATAAATCTGAGGTATTTGGTCCCTAAAATTTTTTTTAATTGTTAAAGGCTATTTTTGGCGAAAATTTTTGATTTAAACATGGTTCAAGACCTATAACTTTTCTTTAAATAAAGCTAAAAATCTAAATTATATATCAATTGATAGAGCAGAATCTTAGCTACAAATTGATTAAAAAATAAAAATAATATCTTTGAAATCAAAAAAGATATGAATTTTTAAAAGAATTAGTTTGGAAATGTAAAGAGGCAATTTAATCACGCGTTGAAGATTTTGGTGGAGTGGGATATATTTAGGTTTTATTAGGTTTTCGGTGGGAAACGGCGACGGTTCGAATCCCAGCAGTGGAAAATAATTTTTATTTCATAAAAAAACATTCTAAAGCATTTTTTGAAATTTTATAGTAAAAATTTAAAAATAATAAAACCTCACAGGTCTTTTAGTAGTGTGTACAATAGCACAAACACAAACAGTACTTGCCCATCCAATTGCTAGTGTTGAATCATTTAGCCTTAAAATAAAATTTTAAATTAAATAAAAATAAATCTAAAAACAAATTTACCAAACATGTTTTGGAGGAAATTTAGAAATTGGAAAATTTTCATTTTTGTGAATAGGTTGAACTAGCGCCAAACAACGGGACAATTTTCTGAAAAAAAAAAATTAAAAATAAATTTTAAAAAAATTTCTCTTTACAAGTCGTATATCCTCGTTCCAGTTTCATTAGTAAAAGCAACAAAAGGATCTCTCCAAGTAAGACAATTAATTAATCCATCATTTTGATTTCCTTTATAAAGAGTTGTTTCACGCCTTTTGCCAGAAAAAAATTCTGCTCTAACTCCGCGTTGATATAAAACTAAATTTTGACTAGCTGCTAGGAAGCGCTGACCAGAAGAAGGGCGGGAAAAGTTGCCTGCTATTGCTACAACTTTGCAAGAATGGGTGAGGGAAATGCGCTGAAAATTAGGGGAAGAGTGAGAAAAATTGTTTTGAAGCAAAAATTAAAATTTTTGAAGCAAAAAATGTGAAGCAAATTTCAGAAGCAAAAAAGTGAAACAATTTTTGAAGCAAAAAACATGAAGCCAATTTTCGAAGCAGAAAAGTGAAGCAAAATTTCAGAAGCAAAAAAGTGAAGCAAAATTTTGAATTAAAAAAAAGTGAAGCAAATTTTTCGAAGCAAAAATTTTAAAAAATCCGAAGCAAAAAAACCCATAAGAAATAAACCTGATTATATTCAGAACACCCAATACCATAAATAACAATACTAAAATCATTAGCACAAGTAATAATATAATTAGCAGAATCATCTATTGAAATAGAAGAAACTGCACATTTATGATAACGACAACACTTTAAAAATTAAAAATAATTTAAAAATTAATTAAAATAAAAAAAACTAACAGAATCAATATTTACATTCCCTAAATGATCAAAAATGCAAACACGTCCAGATTGAAAGCCAACAACCATTAATTTTTCATGAATAGTAAAACATGAAGCAGGGTCATTTTCTAGTAGCTGAAAAAATAATTATTTAAATATAACTGTATTTTTGTATTTTATTTTTGTACAGTATTAAATTAAAATTCTGGTTTTTGTATTTTACTGTTTTTTCTTGTAAAAGAGAAATACAACAATCAGGATTAAAATAAAAATAATTTCATTATTGTGTTTCTGACTTTTGTATTACAATTTACAAAAATCAGCAAAATACAAAAATCAGAATTTTAGTATTGTAATTAATATATTTTGTATTTTCCTTTATTCCGCTTTTTATTTTTAAATTAAAATTTACCCTCATTAAATCTCCAAGCACTCGTTTATACCTAAACCTCGGTTCAACCAATTCTTCTTGTTCTTCTGATTCATCAAACGTTTCTATATTAGCTGGGACATCGCCACCAAACGTGTTGTTGTCGTTAAATGCATCAGGCGTTCCCATTTAAATTTTTAAAAAATAACAAAAAATGCTAGAAAGAATATTAATTTTTTTAAATAAAAAGCGAAAATTAACGCACATTTAATTTTGAAAAATTATTTAAAAATAAATTTATCACATTCTTAATTTTTAAAAATTTTAAAAAATTCCTTAAGGTAATGCTATTAAAGGAAATAAATAATTGGCAAGGTATTGAAGTGATTGGTCTGTTTTATTTTCCACCGGAGAAACACATTCTTTATTAATTGAAACACATAGAGAAGGAGAAAGGCTGGAAGATGGGCGTTTTGAAGGAGAAAAAATAAAATCGGGATTGGAGAGGCTAAAAAATAAAAAAAATAATTATTCTGATTTTTTGTATTTTTTATTTAAATAATTTCTGATTTTTTGTATTTTTATTTAAATAAATTTTTGTATTTTCTTTAGTAAATAATTCTGATTTTTGTATTTTTTATTTTCTTTTTAAAATAATTTCTAGTCATTATTCTGACTATTGTATTTTCCTATTATATTATTCTGATTTTTGTATTTTTCATCTTACAATAATTTCAAGGAAATACAAACTTATTCTGATTTAAATTATTATTTGTCTTTCTATATATTTTTGTATTCTATTCTGATCGTTATTTTAATTATTTGTATTTTCTTTTTCTGATAGTTAATATTATTTTTGTATTTTTAAAAATTTTGTATTTTTACCTGTGAATTCCAATGAACGAAGCAATTAATTCATTTAATAAATAAATAGGTCTATCCAATTCTGATGTTCTAATATAACAATCAGATCGTAACTGTACAATTATTTCGCATAATAAATACAACGCAAAATCGAAATTGTCGCGGTTATTAATTATTTTGGTTGATGTAGAGGTGAATAGGTCAAAACTTGAAAAATTAATTTTTTTAAATAATTCTAATTATTTTCGGTTAAATAAAATTTTATTTTCGGTTAATTTTATTTAATTCAAAAAATTAAAATAGGAAAATTTTAATTATAAAAAATTTTTTTTTTATAATTAAAAAATAGTCAGAAAATTATTGGAGAAAACTAATTTTATAAAAAATTCCCAAACCTTTCAAGTTTAAAACGAGTCTGTAAAGATGAACGAGAGCCATTAAAAAATATAAAATGCTTCAATGGATGAGAAAGTATAAAACTTATACAATTTAATAAGTGAACAACAAAGCTTGTGGCAGCACATAATTCTGAAGCATTGTGACCTGAAAAAAAATTCTGAGAGGAAATTTTTTATAAAGGAATGAATTAAAAAACTAATTTTGTGTTTATAAAATTTATAAAATTAAAAAAAAATTTCAAAAACAAACCAAAACAAGCAGCAACATTTGGCAAATGCAATCTTCTAATCAAATCAAATTTTAAACAAAAACAATTTTTCTTTAAAGCAGGACGTGATTCACGACCTTTAGGAAAGAATATTTGATTAAGTTCTCTTAATAAAAAACGACGACGAAAAATTATTTCGTTTTGAAGCCGTTTGAGTTGTCTTCTGAAGAAAATTAAATTTTAAAAATTTTTTAAAGAAAATAAGTAAGAAACCTGTCAATTATTAAATTTTCTTCAATATTAACAAAATTTTCAATTTTTGAAGTCAAAAACATTTTTTCCTGTTCCTCATCACTTTTCTCTTTGTTTATAGAATTTATTTTAAAATTTAATGTTTGAATAGAATCTCGAAGTAAAGCCGTTCTTTTGTGTAAAAGAGATACATTAACATTGAGATTTTGAATTCGGGAGGCCTAAAAATATGAAAAAATTAAAAATTTTAGAAAAATTTTTCAAAAATTTTAAAGGAAATATTTTTGAAAAACTTAGTACTTAAGGTCACACAGAGATGTTTAAAGTGTTCAACAACTTAAATCTACTGTTTAAAAAAAAGAAAAACCAGGAAAAGAACAAAACAAGGAAAGTAACGATAACCAAAAACCCGAAGGATGACCAGAGGAATAATAACCAGAGGGTCTGATAGAGAAGAGGTCGTATATCCCAGGGTCGCTAGTCGGAATCGACTCTAGAAAAGGACCAAGCGTTAAAAAATATAAAACTTAGAGTCTCCCTAGAACTCCCCTAAACCACTAAATTTAAGAAAAACCTCACATATTCTCTGTAAGTAGACTCTTCAGAAAGAACATTGTCAAGTTGACTTGTATATGAATTAATTGTATTTTTCAATGATAAATAAGAATTTGTAAAATCACGAAGTCTGGAAAAATAAATTGTAAAAATTTAAAAGAACTAAAAATTTAAGAAAAAACCTCGACCACTCTTCAACGTTAAAAGAAAATTCTACAGCTTCTTTAGTAGTTGAATGACAAGAAGAACAAGTTAAATTTGAACCAATCATATTTAAAAGCAATTAAGTAGAGAATAAATAAGAAAATTCCAGAAAAAAAATTTAAAAAAATTTTTTAATAAAAAGTCATTTAAATTAATTTCTAACATAACGCCAATAAATTTTATTTATTATAATTTTTTCTCTAACTATTTTTCTCTTTTTTCTGTTCTTTTTCTCTAGCCAATGTAGCCTAATTTTTTGTCTGACCGTTAGAGTCTCAATTTGCTGACCGTCTTTTCTAGGTTTCCGACCTTCATTTTACCTTGTTTTTCTTAAATTTTTTCAGATTGTTAGAATGTTACGTACTCTTTCTTCTCGATCTCCAAGTTCTTTGACCTATTTTACTCGACACAGTGTTGCTTCTGCTTCAAAAATTAAACCTAAAGATCAGCTCACTGCCAAAACTACTGAAAAACCTGAAGAACTCTCTAAAACGACAACAAAACTCCCTCCTATTGTGAAAGAAAAATATGTTTCGGTCAAGGAATTTGCGTTAGTTTTTCTTAATTTTTGCTTCAAAAAATAATTTTAAGGCTTTCTTACATGGATTTTTTGCCCTCAGAAGTTTGGTCTCGTCGTGATCCTTTGTTTCAAAAACTTGTTCACGCGGATATGTTAGAAAGGAGAATGATGATTGATATTCCAGAATTTTATGTTGGTAAGTCGTTCTAAATCCTTTCAAAATTAATTTCCTTTTTTTAAAGGTTCAATTATGGCTGTAACAATGTCGGATCCAAACTTGCAGCAACGCCAAAATAGATTTGTGGGTATTTGCATACGTCGTGAAAAAGAAGGTCTTCACCACAATTTTACTTTGCGCAATGTCATTGATGGATTAGGTTAATTTTTAAAATTAATATCCTTGGTTAAGTGGAGTTTTTGACTTATTCTAGGAAAGAGGGTTCGAACTCTCTCCGGGTATATCATCTTATTTTTGCTTGTTATTCATTCTTAAACTTATTTCTAGGCGTTGAAGTCATGTTTGAAATTTATAATCCAACAATTCTTAAAATCGAGACGCTTTTATTGGAGAAACGATTGGACGAAGATCTTTCATATCTTATGGACGCACTGCCAGAGTACAGCACTTTTAGCTTCAATATGGAATCAACTAGTCATGCAGTTGGAAAGCCCGTTCCTGTGAATCCGTTGAAGGTTTAATTTTAAATTTTTTGAAAAATTTTGGACTTGGACATTTTGAACACTTTTAAAAATTTTTTTGGTTTAACAATCGTCCTAATCGCTTCCATTCACCCCCATTTTCAGGTAAAACTCAAACCACCACCGTGGATGAGACCCTGGTTCCTTCACGAAGTCAACGGCATCGAAGACCCTTGGACTGGTTCAACACCTTGGTTCAAAAGAAAATTTCTTCAATTCAAAGATTTGATGTGTATAAAACGTTATGATATAATTAAACACTACAGACAATTTGCACAAGAATTAGAACATGATTTGGCTGTCCAAAAAAGAATAATGGAATTTGAAGAAGGAAGACGAAAAATTAGTGGAGATGAAAAAGGAGTTGGAAAAGACGGAAAAAGTTTAAGAAGAAAGCCTTTATTGAGATCTATGTCTGGTGGTTTGAAAGAAATTTATTTGAATGTTGCTGCAAAATAATTTGAGGTTTTTAAATTTTAATTATTTTTTTGTTAGTTTATTTTTGCTAAATAAATTTTTTAAAGAAATTAAATCCCCTATTTTGTTAGCTAGAACATATAAGACTCTTTCTTCCAAAAAATTTTTCCCCTCTCTACAATCCCAAAAAAAATCTCAAAAAATAAATGGCTCTTTAAATTGTTTTTTTCTCACCATTTTCCCTCAATTTTTTATTTATTGATTTATTAGCTTTAGCCGATCACTCTTTTAGCCGTTAGAGTGATCAATCTTATCTGCTGACTTTTTTTAAAGTTTGCTTAAAAATAAGATGAGTGGAAAAAATATTTTTCTGTATTGTTTTTAAGCGTAGACAGTCAACAAGTTTGCACTTGACTTTTTTTTATTTTTCCCTTTATTTTTCTGTTATTTTTTTCCATTAAGAATAATATTTATCAGAATATTAGCCTTACAATTAACCTTATTGTTAGCTAGAGAAAACAGTAAAAATCAGAATTATTTTCAGAATTTCCTCATACAATAATTAATTCCGGAAAAAATACAATAACAGACACCCCACAAAAACATTAACAGGAAGAATCAATATTCAAAAAATACGAAAACACAAAAACTTTCCGGAAAGAATCAGAATATTAAAATACAAAAGTCTGTACAGTACAAAACCTTTTCAGAAATTTCCTAAATATTTTTTTATCATTCCCAATGCCCCGAACACTTTTCGACATTTGTCTCTCTGCTGTGTGTCAAAGAAGTGTTTGTTATGATGAAGCTGATTTGGCTTTATTGCCCTGTGATTGTAAACAACGATTGTTGGAATATTTTGTTTCCCATGATTTGGTGAGAGAAATTTTACAAAAATACAGAAAATACAAAAATAGTCATTAAAAACCAGAATTCCTGACTAAATCAATTTCCGGAAAAAATACAGTTCAAAATCAGAATTTTAAAAATAAAATACAATAATTTTTCTTTATTTCTCTAGATTACTAGCGAGCACTGTATTAGCCTTATCTCTCGCCCAATGTTTGGACACAATTTAGTAAGCTTTAAAAATACAAAAGAATAATTTTAATTATTTAATTTAGACCAAAATATGTTTGTATTTGAGTGATCAACTTGATGACAGCACTTTGGGAATATTAGCAGAGTAAGAGGAATTTTTTTGAAATTTTTTTGAATTTTAAAAATATATTTTTTTAATTTAAAGGCACTGTAACAACCTCCGCTATATTTCCCTCATTGAATGCTCTAAAATCACCGACATTGGAATAATTAATTTAACACAGAATCAGACGAAACTTAAACGTCTTGAACTTGTTGGATTATCAAAAATTACTTCAGCAGCGTTTTCTTTTTTAAAATCTAAAAGACTTTCAAGTGTGGATTTGAGTGGATGTTCTAAGGTTTTTTTTAATAATTTATTTAATTTAAAATTTTATTTTTTTAAAGATAAGTTCTGAAGGAATTTTTAATTTGGTCTACAACAATCCTTCAATTATTAGCCTTTGTTTAAATGGATGTAGTGGATTGGATGAAGTAAGAGAAATTTTTAATTAATTTTAAATTTATTTAAATTTAAAGCAAGCTCTCTATGACATAGCGCATTGTATTGGTGAACGACTTTGCCGTCTGGAATTGGATAATTTACATAATTCTAATATTATTGAACGGGTACAAGCAATACATAGCCTTTCCCAAAGGGTAAGAAAAATTTTTTAAGAATTTAAAAATGTTCATTTTCAAAATGTCTAATTTTAAAAAGCCCATTTTTTCAAAACGTCAAGTTAGTTTTCAAAATGCCCAATTTTTAGAATGTCAAAGTATTCTAATTCATTTTATTTTTCAGTGTCCAAATATTTCAAGATTATCGCTTTGTCAATTTTTTCCGGTATTTAATGAGATAAATTTAAATTTAATATTTATTTTTAAGGAAGAAGCAACAGAACAATGTTTAATTGAAGGAAGTGGACTTAAAGATATTGACCTCTATGGTATTATTAAAATTAATTTTAAATTTTTAAAACGTCCAAATCTCGAAACGTCCAATTTCTAGGCAATTATTTTTGGCAACCTCCTACGCTTCCTCTAACGTTGTGTTCATTACGCCTCTCTGTCACGGGTCAAGAAAATGTTCAAGAACTTATTACAAGTTTACAACAACAAACTAAACTAGTCAGTATTCATTTACAATTGCAATGTTTTGAAGAAGACGCGGTTTAATTTAAATTTTTAATTAAATTTCTAATTTTAAATTTTTATAGCATTCAATAGAAAAAGCTAACACATTCCTCTACAAGTTTCTGCGTATTATGGGAGCCAAAGTCACTCGACTTCACGTATTTTTAAATTAATTTTAAATTTTAAAACGCCCTTTCTCAAAACGTCAAAAATTATAAAACACCCATTTTTAAAAATGTCAAAGTTCAAAATGTCAATATTTAACAGATTGCAGTTCAACGCCTCTGTGATTCTGCCATGCTACTTATCGCCTCACAACTTCCAAATCTTAGCCATTTGGCCTTGGATGTATATTATCTAAATTCGAATATGTTAAGACGACTTTTCGCTGGTGGATTTCACTCACAAGGGGCTAAATTGCGTTCCCTACGACTTTGCCGTTTAAAAATTACATATCGAGCATTATTTTCTATTGGGCGTTGGGTAAGATTTTTTTTGAATTTTAAAATTAAAAAAAATTAGGCTCGTTCCCTAGTCGATTTGGAGACCTCTCACATGTCCTCCTCTGTTGATGATCGTTTCCTCGTCCTTTTGGCAAAGAATTGTAAACTTTTACAAACGGTAATTGCTTAAAATATCTTATTTGGATGAACAATTTATTTTTCTAGGTAAATTTTAACGGCTGCAAATGGGTCACAGACAAAGGACTTGCTGGCCTAGCGAGGTTTTTCTTAGAAAATTTCTTTTAATTCTGACCTATTTTAAAGGAACAAATGTCTTCGAGAAGTTCGAATCAGAGGAACAAGCTGTACAGACAAGTCGCTCTACTCTTTGGCACAGTAATTTTAAAAACTTAAAAAAAATTTAAAGAAAATATTTTTTTAGATTCTGCCCAGCCTTGGAATGGATAGCACATGCCGATTTTAGTGGAAGACCAAAATTTAGTGATCAAGCATTAAAATGTTTAAGAGACGCGTGCATACAACGAGTGATATGTTGAAAAGTATTTTTTTAAATTTATAATATTTTTCTATTTTTAAAAATAAATATTTTTAAACAAATATTTCATCAAAAGGCTGTTTTTCAGAAAATATGTAAATGTTTGTTGTATCAATTTTAAGTTGTTTAGCACCGAGTAATGCTGCTCTTAAAAGGAAACATTTGTTTTCTGGGAATATAAAATTCTGACTCTTCCAGGAAATTTTTTATTCCGAAAATTTGGTTCTGGGCAAAAGTCTGAGTTTCTCTTGTACCCAGAGTTAGGAAAAACATGTTTTTGAAAGCCTTTTTCTGTTTTTGAGTTTCCAGGGTTTTTCTTGAGCCTGAGTTACTCATGGACTAAACCCAGAGTCCAATCCCAATTTTTTTTAATTTCCGATTTTTAACTAATAAAATTATAAAATTCACTCACCCCACTGCTGGAGAACTTGTTGGTTGGTAAAAAGCAACTTTTCGGAAAGACTTCTGACCTTTCTTTGCACAAATTTGTAAATTCACTGCCAAGCGTTGTTCAAATCCTTTTCTTAATAATTTCCAACTTTTGAAGACTGAACCAATTAATAAGACTGGAACTTTGTTTGTATAAAATTCTTCATCAAAATGATTGCTAATTGCACAAATATGAGTAGCTAATGAATATCCAGCATCAAAAAATATTTTTTTAGCTAATTTGTTGTTGTTGTTGTTGAGACCTACTGAAATTTAGAAATTTTTAAAAATTATTTAAAAATGTCAAAATTCGAAATGTCAAATTCAAAATGCCCAAGTCTCAAAATGGTAAACAGAAAAATATTTTCAAAATGTTAAAACCACCAAAAAAGGCAAAATGTCCACTCAAATAAAATTTAAAAAACCTCACATTCAGCGAGTTGTTTAGTAAAAGAAGCAATATAAGACTTTTGAAATCCTGGTCCATACAAAATATTCAATAATTCCTCTTTTGTTTTAATTTTAAAATGTTTGTGTAAATCCTCATTTACAGCTTGAATATCTGCAACATCTACAGATTCATCTAACATAAAATTGTTTGGAAAGGTATCTTCAAGCATTCCATCTTCAAAAGCAAAAATATAACGAATTGCCCTAAAAAGGAAGTAAAATAATAAAATTTTAAAAAATTTCCGGAATATAGAAAAATATAAAACTAGTAAAATACCTCCAAGAAAATCCCAGAATTTTAAAAAAGAAAAAAAAAGAATAATATAAACCTCATGCTAATCCAAAAAGCACCGCCTTCATCACCTACTAAATGTCCCCAACCACCAACTTGAAAAAGAAAAAAAGTTAAACAATAAAAATTAAAAGAAAACCTCCATGCACGCTACCATCTGACTAAAAAATTAAAAATTTATTCTAAAAATAATTTAATTAAAAAAAACCTTCAAAAGTCGACAATTAGAACCAGTACCAGCAATAAGCACAATACCGCCTAAAATATTTTTTAATTTTTATTTAAACCAAAAAATTATTTTTTTTTACTTTTTTCAAAACATGTGGCAACAGCTGCAACAGCATCACTTGTAAGAAACAAAGATTCTGCCAAATCTCCATGATGTGAACGCAAATATTCCAATAAGAAGGTATTTGTTTTTGGGTCTTCTGCACCGGCTAGGCCCATACCCTTAATGAAAAATTATTTAATTAAATTTTAAATGGACATTTCGAGACATTGACATTATGACATTTTGAAAAATTTTTTTAAATAAAAAAATCAAAATACCAATGAAGCAACAGGCAATTTTATAGGCTGTGACGTTGTTTCCTCCTTTTTATTCCTTTCCGCGATTACTTCACGAAGCCATTGCGCAATCTTATCAGCAGTACTCTCAACTCCATTCAACAGAAAATTTAAGCCTGGTCCTCCACTTAATTGGTGTAATAATTTTCCTTGAGAATCTATCAGAACGAATGTTGAACATGTTGCACCTCTGAATTTTTTTATTTTTCGGAAAAATATATTTCCTATAAATTCTGTCTTTCCGGAAAAATAACTAAAATAGACTCATTTTCCGGATAAACAATACCTATTCTTTTCCGGAAATGTAATACAAAGAAATATTTTCTATTATTTCTCCGGAAAATATAATATAAATTCTGATTTTATTCTAAAATAAATTACAACTTTTTCGAAACACTTTTTACATTAAATTTTTCCGGAAAACACAAAATTCTGAGTTATTCAAAAAATAAATTAAATTTATACCCTTCAATCCCTGCAAATATTTTTTCATTTTCCTTGCATTTATTTTCCAATTCTTTATCATTGCTTATCATTTTTTTGTTGTCCAATAAATTAATATTTGACCTAATAATTTTGCCAATACAGATTGTATGTTTAGGAGTATCAACACAACGAATAAGTGAAGAATTTAAATAAAAATTATTTGTTTGTTCTAATAAATATTCTTCTATGGTCCAATCTGAACTATAAAATAAAATTGTGAGTGTGTTAAATAAATATATCATGTGAGAATAATTTAATCAATATTAAAGTGTGAGGAAAATTTAAATTTTGGGTGTGCGCCAAAAAAATTAAAAAAAAACGCCAAGTACAAAAATCAATCTGTCGTACAATAAAGTTTCCGGAAAACCTTTTAATAAAAGAAAAAATTTATTTTGATTTTCCGGAATTATTTTATATAAATAAAAATAATTTTAAAACGCCAGCAGTCACTTAAAAATTCATAAAATCGCCAAATAAAATTCAAAAATCACAAAATTTTGCATTTATCTTTTTAAAAGGATTATTTACCAAAAACTAAAATTTTAGAATTTTTGGCTCATTAAACAAATTTAAAAACTTACTCTCTTATTTGATAGGAGAAATAAAATTCCATAAAAGGGAAGACTTCAAAAAGCTGTCTCAACATTTTTATTAAAATTTCAAAAACAAAGGGGTCATAGAAGACATCAGAGCCGAACAGGTAATCAACACGAATTGATTTATTGAGTAAATCGGAAATACCAATTTGTGGATTTTGCCAGTCAAAACCCTTAAAAATAGAAAAAAATAAAAAAATTTTGGTTTAATCTAAATTAATTTAAAACATCCTAACCATCAAGTAAACGCTCTTTTTGATGAGAGAGGAATCAAAATTTCTTTCCAAATTGTTTTGAATTGATTTGAATGCCTTAAAATTTTATTTTTATTTTTATAAGAAATTTTTAAACCTAACAGACTTTGTCCAAATGAGATTGTTCAGTTATTACAACTTTAGAAGCTCCACAATGCAAAGCAGTCATTGAAGGAAGTGCAGCTACACCAGCACCAATTTCCATAATTGTAGTGTCTTTCCATACCTTTTGGTTTGAAGCAATAAATTCGCCTAGGAAAAGAAATTAAAACTGTCAGGCTTCAGGAGAGAACAAAATCCCGGAAGAGCCAAAAATACAAAAAAACGGTTTCCGGAGAAATCAGAATAAAAGGAAAACCCAGATAGTTATATAAAGAAAACCTTGCAAATAAAATTATTTTCTTACATAAAATCTCACAGCTAGGCCAGGTATGTTGCCACATGTATTCTGTTTCCATCATTGTATTTTGTTTATTGATCAAGTCCAAATTTATTTAAAAAGTATTTCTATTAGATAATCTGTAAGGCTAAAAAATTTTTTAATTAATTTTAAAATTAATTTTACAATATTTATTAAGTATTAAATGAGCAAATACAAAATAAAGCGTAGTTTCAAAGAAATAGTCTGATTTATTAATATAAATAAAATCAACACAGTTATATTAAAAGGGTTGGACGTAATTGAAAAATTTTTTAATCTGGACGTTTTGAAAGTCGGACATTATTAAATTTGGAAATTTCGAAAGTTAAAATTTTAGAAAATTTCAAAAAAATTTTTAAATGTTAAAAACCACGTCCAACCTAATTTTACAAGCCTTCTTTAAATAATATCCTTAAAATATTTTAAAATTAACCAGAAGGTGGTGGCTGTCCTCCATTACTATTACCACCACCACCACTATTATTCTCATTATTATTATTTCCTTCTCCTCCGCCACCAGTTCCAAATTGCCTTCGAAGCATATCAACCAATTGAGGATTTGCTTGGTTAATGACACTTGCCATCTAAAAACAGAAAATTAAAAAAAATTTCAAAAAATTTTTAATTTTACCGCCTCTCCAGCCCGAAGCATTTCAGCCATTGGATTAGCAGCTCCCCCTCCTTGTTGATTTCCATCTCCACCAGCTGCACCTCCAAACATATTTTGCATAACATTTTGCATCATATTGCGTACTCCGGGTTCCTGATAGAATTTTTTAGTTGAAAAACTTTCAAAAAAATTTCAAACCTGCATCATTTGCCCAATAGATCTAGCCAAATCAGGATTATTCAGAAGTGCACCAAAACCGCCTAGAGCACCTAATGGATCCTAAAAAATTAATAAAATATAATAAAACGATAAAAGAAACAAACTTGTGGATTGTTTGCAAAAGTCTCACGAGCTTTGCTTAATTTTTCCTCTGCAATGCTTAGATTGTTCTTATAACTGAAAAAAGTTGATAAAAAATTAATTAAAAATGTTTCTTATGTTAAAAAACCTTTCACTAGTTGGGTCAATTTCTAAAGCTTTCTTATATGCCTCAACAGCTTGATCATAACGATTTTGACAGGAAAGGGCAACTCTAAAAATTATTTTTAAAATTTTTTTAAAGAATAAAGAGAATCAGAAAGGCATTGGGTCCAAGCTTACAAGAAGAAATCTTGGAATTCAAAAATTGGATAAAAAAGCCCAAGGAGCCAAGGAGCTCTGTGAGAAAACCCTAGAGCTCATTAAAACACTAAATTTTAGTCAAAACTGTGCAAATCCCAAAAACATAAAATAAGTAAAAATATAAAGAGACTTAAAAAGTTAGAGGCTCCAAGACTTGAATTTTTTCTTTTAAAATGTTCAAAAAAAAAAGCCTAGAAATATTTCTTTACCCCATACGACCATAAGCTTTAGCATAATTTGGATCCAATGCCAATGCAGTACGGCAGTCTTGAATAGCCAAATCATATTGTTCAAGTCGGCAGTAAGCAGCGGCCCTTTAAATAATAGATTTCATCTTTAAAAAATCCTCAAAAAAACCTATTGCAAAAATAGACAGGATCTCTATTTAATTTAATAGCTTCATTATATTTCAAAATAGCCTCATCAAATTTGCTTTGTTTAACCAACTCATTCCCTTCTTCTTTCAATTTGTTTGCCTCAACAATTTCTGCTTCGGTTGGTGTTGGGAATTCATCATCCTGAAGAAGAAGGAAAATTTGAGTCAACGAGAAGGGATTTTAACAATAAAAATTAACCCCATCAGGCAATCCTTCGGCCGCCTTAAAAATGTCAATTAACGGCTTCGATGGTTGAAAAGCATAATTTTTGTCTGAAACACCAAAAGCACCTTCCAAACATTGTGTAGCAACTGAAAAATTTTAAAAAATCTAAAATTTTAAAAATGAAAGAAACCTTCAATTTGAGCCTCCTGATCTTCCGTGCACTGATTTCCCGAAACTTTATGGCGCAAGAATTGAACAAATGAAACAATCAAATTACGCTCATCATTTGTAATGCGGCCTTTACTATCAAACTGTCCAGAAGAATTTTCGTTGGTTTTGTCGGAATCCATTTTTAAATAAAAAAAACAATCTGTTCAACTAAATAAAGAATAAAACATTAGAAAAGAAAACTCAGCAATTTTTAAAAAATAAATGACTAAACAAAACATTAGATAAAAACAAGGTACACGTTCAATAAACGTGTTCATGTTGAAAAAAGTGAGTGAGAAAAAAGTAAAATAAAAGGAATGGACGAAATGGCTGATGGTTAAATGAAAATTAACGCTAAAATTTATTTCTGGAATGTTTTAGAAGGAAAAGAAAATTTTATAAGAAAAGACTATAGAGACAGAGAAAGAAAGAAGCGAGAGAGTTAGATTGTCAGAGAAATTTTGAAAAATTATTTATATATTTTCAGTTAACCAAAAGCCACTACGCCAGTTCCCACAAAACTACCCATTTTGTCAGTTCAGAAGAGTCAATTTTTGTGTAAACCTTCTATTTCTTTGTTTTTTCCGTTTCTTTTTTTAAAATTCTTTTAGAAATTTATTTTAATCCTCTTTTTAAGAAAAATGCTCACCGATTTGGAAAACTATTTAATTGAACTAACAAAGCCTTCAATAGAAAATACAGATTTGGAAGAACAAAAAGTCAAAGGAATGCTCAAAAGACATGAAATTGATAAATTAGAGAATTTAATTTTTACAATACTTGAATCTAAGCAGTTAAAACAAGGTTTATTTTATAGATTTTCTGAATTTTAATTATTTCTTTAATTTTTAGAATTTTTCAAAACAACTTTTCGACCAGCTTTGGGTCATCTGCTTTCTTTACTTTTGGATACCTTTGGATGTTCTAAAATGGATATTGAAATACGGTTCTTTTTAATTGAATTTTTAATTTCTTTTCATTTTTTCTAGAAGGAAATGTGCATTTTTAATTTGTGAAATTACCCACATAAAACACAAAGAATTATCAACCAATTTTATTGCCTTTGTCCTTCCCGGAATTTTTATACGAATTAAAAGGGTGATTATTCAACAAATACATTCTATTGAAATTGTGCAATTTTCAAGTAAAGTAGGTCATTTTTTAATTAAAAAATATTTTTTTTAATAAAATTAATTATTTTTTTCAATTTTTTAAAGATTCTTTCAAATATTTTAATTATTGCCTTCTCTCCTTTATTTAAACAAAATTTTATTGAAAATAAATTAATTTCTGCTCCTTCAATAATTACTTTTGAAAGAAATATTGAATGGATAAATATGGCAAAAGAAAAAATTTTCCCTCAATTTTGTTTAATTTTAACTAATTTGGCTTCTTCAAAAATTGATTCTATTCGTTTTGAGGCTGTT
Organism: Meloidogyne hapla; assembly: GCA_000172435.1. Lineage (NCBI taxonomy): Eukaryota > Metazoa > Nematoda > Chromadorea > Rhabditida > Meloidogynidae > Meloidogyne > Meloidogyne hapla. The sequence goes on along the minus strand of ABLG01000054.1, from coordinate 25,526 downwards.
AGATTAATTTCTGTTATTTTTGCTGATAAGGGAGAATTTTGTGAGTTTTTTTTAATAATAAATTAATATTTTTTCAAAAATTCAGGTGGAGATGATTTTAACAAAATTTCAATTGATATTTGTTTTTTGCTATTTAATGATGAACAAATTAGGTAAATTTCAAAAATAAATTAAGAAAAAAATTTCTAAAAAATTTTAAAAAATTCTAAAAAAAATTCCAGAAATTTTTTTTATTAAAAAAATTAATTTTCCAGAATATCAGACGAATGTCAACATTTATTTACTAAATTACAATCAGAAAATGCAAACCTTGTTGAAACCTATTTAATAAATAAATTGATTGCTTCACTAAAATCTTTGGAAAAAGACGTAATTAATGCTGCAAATGGACAAATTCCGTTACAAAACGTAATGTTTTATTCTTTAAAAAATTTCTGAAAAAAAATTCTGATTTTTAATCAAAAAATACAGTTTTTTTGATACTTACCGCCAAGATATAAATTCTGATTTTAAAATACAATAAAATACAAAAATTAGTAAATTTACAGTTCTTTGTTTACAAATTATTAATTCTGATTTTAAAATACAATAAAATACAAAAATTAGTAAATTTACAGTTTTTTTGTATTTCTTCTATCAGAATTTTGTATTTTAAGAGGAAATGTATTTTATTAAAAATTCATTTAGTTTTTTAATATTTTACAAATGCTTGGCTCTGGATCTCTCAATCGTTTATGTTTTTCTTCTGATTTTAAAGAATTATTATTAAATTCAATATTATCCATTATTGTTGTAGATAAACAAAAACAATTAATTAGTTGTGTTAAAAATTTTGAAAAAGAAAAAGGTAATTAAAAAAAAATTTTTTTTAGAATAAATTTTATTAATTTAGAAGGTATCCTTCCTCCTTTAAAATTCGGAATTGATTCAAAAATTATTTTTAATATTGCCCAACTACTTGTTATTTTGCCTAATTTTGAGGTATCTTAATTTAAAAAAATTTTTTTTTAATTTTTAAAATTAAAAAAAAATTTTTTTAACTTAAAAAAAAAATTTTTCCTCAAAATTCTAGGATTTATTTGACATTTTAATTAGTAAATTTATTTCAACAAAAACAACAAATTTAAATAATATAAAACTCAAAACTTCAATTTTATATTTAATTTATTCATTAATTTCAACAATTTCGACCAATAATTTTGATAAAAATAAAATTTCAAATTTTGTAAATGATATAATTTGTATTTTAAAATTATTTGATTCTTTATTGGAAGAAGAAATTTTGGATAGTGAAATTGTTGGTAATTTACCTTTAAATACAGAAGAATCATGTCTTGTTGGGTATGCGTTTTTATTTTTTATTTAAATAATTCTGATTTTTGTATAAAAATACAAAAATATAATAATACAAAAATACAAAAGGGAAAATTCGGATATGTATTTTTTATTATATTTAAATAATTCTGATTTTTGTATAAAAATACAAAAATGCTGTTCTCTATAAAATACAAAAATTCTGGTTTTTATTTTGTATTGTATTTTTGAATTATTTCTCTTTTATACAAAAAAAATTTTGTATTTTCCGTTTATTCTGATTTGTTATTTCTTTTTTATTTTCCGTTTTTTTAAAATTCTGTTTTGTATCTTCTTTTATTTTTTTCTGTTTCAGGCTCACCTTCAACTGCCTTTCCTCAATTAATTTGGATATAATTGATTCAAAAGTATTTTTATTTTTAAAATTATTTTTTAAGTTTTAATAATTTTATTTTTGAGGATCGAGGCGATTTGCTTTACGAAACATTAAAATATTGTTCTTCCTCAAATATTTGTGTAAGGGAAGCAGCTGATAATTGTTTAAATAAATTAGTTGAGGTAAGAAGAAAAATATTTTTTTTTATTTTTTATTAATTTTATTTTAAATTATTTTTAAAGAATTCCACCCAATATGAAGACGTTTCTGAAGCAATTTTTGAAAATGCCCATTTATTAATGTTTAAAATTTTGATGGCTGCACAGGTTTAATTTTTAAAATTTAAAATTTTTAATTAAAAAAAATTTTTTTTAAAGGATTTCCAAGCCAATCCACGCTTTCCAATGGTCTTATCCGAAATGATTTTACGATGTTCTAACCCAAAAATTTATTTTAAATTGAGAGGAGCATTGGATGAATTATTATTTTGGTTAGACTTTTCAAATCAACAACAAACACTACTTTTATTATTTTCTTTAAAAAATTATTGCAAAGCTTTATTTAATTGGTTTTATCCTTTAATACCTCAAATAATTGATGAACAACAACCTTCGACTTCTTATAAAGGTTTTTCTTTAAATTTTTTTAAATTTATGGGGATTAAGGACCTAGAAGGGGTTTTTCGTCATTTCGGCATTTCTGAGTCTCTCAAGCTTCAGGATCTCCAAATTATGATCGAAAAATCAATCCATAAATTAAACCGCCCATTTTACGAAGGGAGTTGGTTAAACCAAAGTATTGCCCAAAATTTTTTTAAATTCTTATTAAAGGCCTATAAAATTTTTTAAGCAAATGAGGAGGATTCTGATGATGAGGAAATTAATAAAAAACTACTTGAAGAAGGAAATAATCAAAATGACCTAAATTATCCATTAATTCAAAATTCGGTTACAATTTTAAAAAGGTTTTTTATTTAAAAAATTCAAAATTTTTATTTAATAGAACAAAACATTTTATTTCTTCCCAATATTTACCTGTACAATTAAATATATTGGATATATTAAAATATTCGTTGGAATTGGTTAAAAACTATGAAAATGAATTGCTACCAATGATACACCAAAATTGGCATGGATTAATTCAAAAATTTGGGAATGAAGTGGAAGAGGTTTTTTAATTAAAAAAAAAATTTTTTTAAGAATTTTGAAAAATTTTATTTTTGAAAAAATAATTCGAAACGACCAATTTCAAAATGCTCAAAAATTAAAACACCCGGAAACCTAATTCTAGAAATTTTCAAAAATTTCTTTCAAAATGCCAAAAGTTCAAAACTTTCAAAAATTTTGAAATTTTTTCAGAACGCCAAGTTTCAAAACGTCCAATTATCTGATTCTGAAATGCTTGTAGCAATCAAATCTGTTGATGTGATTAAAACAATAAGTTCAATTTCTAAAGATTTTGTTTATTGGAAAATAGTAAAAGAATATTTACCTAGAATATGCGCTTTATTGGAGGGATTATACAAACAGACAATAAAAACTACAAAAATCGTGGTTGTAAAAGAATCTGTAATTAAACATTCTGTGGCTTTTAAATTACAACTAGCACTTGTGGAAAGGTTTTTTTTATTTTTGATAGGAGGTTTAAGAGGGTTTTGGGACAAAATTGCTGATTTTTCTTTTCTGGACGTTTTGAAATTTTTTTCAATTTTTTGGAGATTCTGGACGATTTTTAATCTTTAGGGGCCTTTTTTAGGGTTCTAGGCTTTTTTGAACGACTTTCTGACTTAAAATTAAATTAAAATTAATTTTAACAGCATTCCATCAATAATTGAAAATAGTGATGCTTTTAAAAACAATAATAATTTACAAAGGCTGAAAGAAATTTTACTTTTATATTCAAATCTTGAAGATAAGAATTTAGAGGTTTTGACAAATACAGCAAGGGAATCCTTAAAAAGATTAGAAGAATTGGAGGAAGAAAAAAGGAGAGAAAATTAAAAATGAGATGTTCTTTAATTTTAAAATTTTTTTCAGATTTTTGGGCTTAAAATTTAAATTTTTTAAGAAAATAAAAATTAAAAAAAAATCATTAAAAAAATTCATAAAATGCAAATTAATTTTATAGGAAAGATTAAAAGGAAAAATTAAAATAATTAATATTTATAAGAGATTATTACACATAAATTTTTAGGCGAAAAGAAAAAATATTTTTTTAAAAAAATTTTTTGGGCAAAAAGGTTAAGGCATAAAAAGGTTAGGTAAAAAATAAAGGAAAAAATAAAATTTTTCTATTTTTCTGTACTATTATATAAAATCACAGATAAACAAACCAACAAGGCACCCAAACCAAATAAAAAGGTTACGTGATAACTATCAAAAATGATTAGGGAAAAGATTACAACCATTATAATTGATAAGGAAGAGGCAAAGCTGAAAAAAATAAATTTTTTAAAATTAAAAATATTTCGAAACGTCCAATTTTCAAAATGCCCAATTTTCAAAATGGTAATTTTCGGAATTGTTAAAAAAATTTCAAAAGAATTTTCATGAAAAATTTTAACTAAAAAATCTGTAAAAATTTAACCTTTTATAAAGATTATCCAAATGTTTCATAATAAGTGAGATGTAAATTCCTCCAAGTGAAAGAAAAACTAAAATAAAACATTATAAAAAATTAAAATAAACAGAAACTTACGAATTATGCAAACAACTCTAATATTATAGCCAAACAAAAATCCACGTTCAAGAATTTGATCCTAAGAAAAATTCAGAATAAATTTTTAGAAAATTACAAATATTTCAAAACGCCCAATTTTCGAAATGTCCAAATTTCACAATGGTAATTTCCCATAAGTTATTAAAAATTAGAATTCTGATTTTTCAGAATTAAAAGATTATTTTAAAAAAATTAAAAACAAACATAATCTTTGATAAAACAGCCTAAAAGAGCAGAAATCACACCACAAGAATACCTTCAAAATTATTTTAAAAATAAAAAAAAAAATTTATTAAAAAATTGATTTAACCCTCACATTTGTAAATTTCTAATCCAAAAGGATGTATTTGAAGACCCATCTTTTAACATTTTTTCAAAATAAACACCAGCAAAACTGGACATTAAACAAGCAGCAAAAATAGAAAATAAACCGGTTAATTGATTTTTATTTAAATTATCTTCTTTTTGGGAATTTTTGTGAATTTTTGAAATATCTAACTGAAAATTAATTAAATTAATTTTTTAAAATTAATTTAAAAAAATAACCTCAACAAGTGCAAGGCCAACACAAAGTTGAAATATTGAAAACCATCTACGAGGAGAGAATTGACGCCTAAGGAAGAGCATCTAGCAAAAATTAAAATTGATTTAAAAATTAAATTTAAAAAAAAAGAATTTTTAATCAAAAAAATATCTCAAAACGTCCAATTTTCAAAATGCCCAAATTTAAAAATGTCCAACCTTCAAAATGGTAATTTTTTAAGAATTCTCCAAAAGTTGAACGAAATAAATTTCCAAAATTTGTGATTTTTCAGAATAAAAACAGAATATTTTTTCAGAATATTTAAATTATTTACCATAAAAATAGCAGTAAATGGAATTTTCAATTGGCTAAAGACCTATAAAAAAAAATATTTTTTAAATTTCTAAAAAAAATAAAAAAATCAAACTTGATAAACCGAAGCATCCAAATTTGAAAGTGCAACAAAATCCAAATTCTTAAAAAATAGAAAAAAAAATTTTTAATTAAAAAATTAAAAAAAAACATTTTGTAGTGCATAAGCCAAGGAAGGAACAGCCATTTTAACAAGTTCGTAAGGTTTCGAAATAAATTCAATTTTAATGAGCTAATTAAAGAAAAATCAATTTTTTAGAATTTAATTTGGAAAATTAACCTCATTTCCTTTTTGTAAATTTTCACATCCCGCATAGACAAAAATTAAAGTTATTAGCAGCTTGACACATTCCGAAGAGAAAACGACTGGAAAATTAAATAAATTTTTGACAAATTAAAAATAGCAAAAATAAATTTAAACCGAAACAGACGAACCAGTAGATGAAGAATATAACTGAAAAAATAATTAAATTTTAATTAAAAAAATTTTTTTCGAGTCCCATGGGAAGAAAAATCAAAACTCGAAATAATAGACAGATGGTCCTGGTAAAAAAATTTTCTAAAAATAAAGAAAAATCATTCGAATCAAAGGACAGGAATCGTAAAAAAGAAAAATATTTTTTAAACACTTTAGAATTATTAAAAAAATTTTTTTGGAAAGGGACTTTGGTGGGTCCTTCTGAAGAAAAATAGGGGAAATATTTTATAAATCAGTTTTTCGCTCCAAAATAATTTTAAAAAATTAAAAAAAATTTCTAAAATATCAAAAAATTCCAAACCTCATCTTTCGGTGTCATTTGCCTTGTATAAGAAACCATTAAAGTATAACCAGTCCAAAGAAAAATAGTTACAGCAATTACATATAATTTAAAAAGTATTCCTTCTCTTTTTGTTAATTTTAAATAAAGACTTGAATTTGATAAAGAATGAAGAGAATTAATTGAAAAATTATTTGATTCAATTAAAGCATCTTTATCTGACATTTTTTTCTTAAATTAATTAAAAAATTAAATTTGCGGACATTTTCTAAGGGGAAAAAAGTCCGCAAAAATTGTCCGCAAGCAAAAAAGCTTTTTAAAGTGCAAAAATAAAAGGCAAGAAAACCTCTCGAAAACAAATATTTTTTAGAAATCTACAATTTTTATCCACACAATAAAATACAATTAAAATAACAAACAAACATTACTCCTAATTTTTGAATATAATATTTTTTAGGTATTTCTAAACGTTTTTTATGTTGTGAGAATTATTGAAGTAATTTTTTTGAAAAATTTTAAGTTAAAAATCTTGGAATCTTTGGAACTTCGAAAGAAAATTTCGGAAATTAGAAAATCTTTGGAGCTTAAATTTACAAAAAATCCATTAAATTCCCAAAAAAAATTCTCACATCAAAAAAACTTTTAAAAAAACCTTTTATTTCCTCATTTTATTGTGAAATATATTTATACGCTTCTGGCATATAATGCGTTCGTGACACTTCAATAGGCGTCAATTGGTAAGATTTCCAACCCAAAGGTCCAGTATATGGAGAAAGTAAACCGCTATACATTTTGTTCAAAGCCATGCCTTGCGTTCCCCAATGATGTACACGTGCAGATTGGTAATAAGAAAATAGGGCTATTAGACCACCAGAAGTGTAAAGTACTCGTTGAATTCTGTAATCACCTAGAGAAAAAATTTTTTTAACCGTTTTTTGGCCATGTCTCGTCAATTTCAAAGAGAAAATGTTCCAAGTGGATAAAATGTCCCAAAATGTCCTTATTTTGTTCTAGGGACAAAATCCGCAATTTTTGTCCGCAACTTCTCAAATAGCAAATAGGTTCTCAAATAGCCTTTCTACTTTAAGAAAATACCCACAAGATTGTAAATAAAAAATGCTTACGCATAGTAGCATGAAGAGCACCAGTCACAACAGAAGCTGAAATTTGAAAAATAAATTTTTTGTATTTTTAATCCAAATTCCAAAAAAAAATTCTTTAAAAAAACAGCCCGTCCCCACCGAAAAATATTTTTAAAAATCCCTTCCCTCCACAAAAAGATTTTTTTAAATTCCCATTAAATAACGATCCGTTCCCCTCGTAATTTTCTAAAAAAAAACAAACCAATAGTCCAATTCCAAGTATCATCAATATGTCTAACTTTTGCAGCAGTACAAGCAGAAACACCAAAAGTCATTGCCAAAGTAGTAGGTACTGGAAACCATTTAAAAATCCAAGTATTAAACCATCGCCTAAAGTTGACGTAGACGTTCATATCTTTTTTTCCAATATCAAAATAGGCCGCAACGAGAGCTTTAAATGAAAAAAAAAATGAAAAAATAGAGATCGGCTAGTTCGTCAAGCCTGGGTTATGCAAATGCCCAGAGTACGTGCCCAGGCATATTTTTTAGTTTGCTGGTTTTTTTCAGGACTAGGCGCCAACAAATCAAACAAAGACCCAACTTAAGTTCCGACCTTAAAATCTTATCGATAGCCCTAATTAATGATAGTGGCAGTCGAGGGGCAACTGGGATGATTCATCATAAGATACTGGAACCAAAAACATTTTTTATAAAAAATTTAGAAACAAACTTATAATAGTTGAATATTTAGCAAGAGCAAGTCCCTTCTCAATACAACCTTCATTAATCGGTTTATCCCAAAACCTTGGACCTAAATGTGATTGAAACCAATAGTGCAACTTCATATGAGTTCCAAGTGTTCGATAATCTTCTTTATATTTACTATCTATAGTTGGTGCAATCATAAAGCCTGGATGTTCAGGGCTTATATCAAAATTTTTTATGATGTTTTTGTATTGGCTAGAATTTTCAACAATCTATAAAAATAAAAAGAGAAACTATGGGTTTTTGTCAATTAAGAGGGAAGTGGAAGAAATTAAAAGGCTGAACTTTTTCGGGGCCGAGTTTTTCTGAGTTTGAGGTCCTGGGAAGCTAACAAAGCGTCCGCAAGCACGAGGCGGTGTCCAGAAAACAAGTCCCAATTAATTTCCACCTTTGGTCTTCTTCCTTCAATCTTTACCGGAAAGTAATTATGTATAGGTCTAGGACGTTTTTATAGACAAAAAGGGACAAAATGGGGGCAAAATCAGAAAACTTTCGGACAGAAAATGCGGACAAACCCCCTTATCCGTAAAAGTTCCGCCCTTTTCTTTCTTCCCTTAAATCTTAAAAATAAAAAATAATCAAAAAAACCTTCTTTTGATGCTCAAAAAACGGATATGGTTGATCCCCCTTCTTAATCAAATTTCTATGATATTTCGTATCCAGTCCAAACGGCCCAACAACAGAGGTTCCATCAGGAACTTTTGGATCATACCAATAGTCATCGTTTTCGTTGAGATGATGATTAATTCCACGCATAATACCATTTCTCATTTGCACGTCTTTATATGCAAGTTCTGCCCACCATTCTGGACGGCCATTACTGAAATATTGGAAATTGAGATTTAGGTGAAGGAATTGATGTTTTGGAGGTATTCTTGCTCCTCCAACCCGTCTTTCTTGCTCCTCCAGCCCCCACGTTTTAAAGCCCTGTTCTATAGGTAAGTAGGTGTCCAATTAAAGGTTCAACTCTGTTATAGAGGCTAAGCAAAAAATCCTAGGCGAAATCGTGTCTTTTGAGAGAATGTGCCCGAAAAAAGACTTTGCGGATAAATCTTGCGGACTAAACCAAATATTTAACAAAAACAAAAGAAAATAAAAGAAAAAATCAACAAACTATTCTTTATAACAAGGCACCCATGGAGGTCGTTGAACTCGAACTTTTGGAGTTAATGGAGGTTCATATGGATCTTTGTATTCATTGTGCGAAAACATAGTAAAATCTTGCACAGAATCTGAAAATAAAAAAAAAGATTATTAAAAAAAGAAATCAAAAGCAAACGATTCTTCGAAAAAAAAAACGACTTCTCTTCGTCTTTTCTTCAACTTCTCTGAAAAAGTTGACAATTTGACTTTTCGCCTACAGTATTTTTATGAATGCCAAAAATTGGCAAAATGTTTTTATGACTTTTTCTCCTTCAAAACAAAATTTTTTTCTCGATCATTCCGTGGTGCACCCGGAGTGTTTTGTTGATGTTTTTCTTGTTTTTTGTTTGTTTTTTGTTCGTTATTGTTTTATTTTGTGTTTTTTCATCCCCCAACACGCGCGCGATGCGAAAAATTATAAAAAATCTTAAAATTTATAAAAATTTGTTTCCAAAATAAATTTTTTCTTTTCTAGTCTAGCCGCGTATCTTCGACATGGAGTTGGTCGACATGTTTATTTTTTTAATTTTTTAAGATTTTTTGTTTTTTAACATTCTAAATTTGTTTTTTAGTCTGATGTGTGCACTGGAACAGGAGCTGCTGTGGTGTGCAATGGGACGATGCTGGTGTGCTTCTGTGGCATCGGTGGTTTTAAGTTTTTTGGGTTGGGGGTTTTTGGGGGGAAATTCAGGTGGTGGTTGTGCTCATCAGTGGATGGTGGTGGTGCAACTTCACTGGATGGTGGCTTGGCTCGCCTTCAATGCCAACTGGTTTTTTTTTGATTTTTTGAAATTTTTTAAGTTTAATTTTTTCAGGCAATGGATGGGACCAGATGGTGGTCTGATGGTGGCAACAACAACAATGGATTGGCAACAGGTTTATTTAAAAATATTTTGCTTTTATTTATTTTTTTCTTTTAAAGATGTGCTGGCCTGGTGAATTTTTGGTTGAATTTTTAATTTTGTTCTTCCTTCAAGATGTGCTGCTGAAGTGCTCAACATGGTGGATGGAGATGATGGATGGACGATGCTGGAGCTGGAGTTGCTTCAATGGCATTGGTGTGGTTTAAGTTTTTTAAGGGAAGGGGGGGGGGGTATTTTTTAATAGATGTGGTGCTGGTGCTGCTGATGGATGGTGGTTGGTGGCTGAGCCGTGATGTTTTTTAGTAAAAGAATAGTTTCATTCTTTTCTCTTTCAGGTGATGGTCTGTCTCATGGTTCAATGATGGCTGGAGATGGAATGGATGGTGGTGGCTCTCTCCTTGTGGAAGTTGATGGACCTTGTAAGTTTAAAAAAAAATTAAAAAAATAATAATGCGAGCCAAAAATTGCGCGCTAATGCAATCCCTTCCTTCTCTTCGTTTTTGTGTTTTTCGTTCTTCGTTTTGTCTCCATTTTTTTAATTTTGACTTTTTTTTGAAAAATTCAAGTAGGGCTGATCAACATGGATGGATGTGGCACAAGATGGAGTGGATCAACATCAACATGCAGCAGATGGCAAAAGGTATATCTTTGGTAGAAAAAAAAAGTAAACTGCCGTAAGATCAAGAACGGGCTGTTATCGATTTTTAGGCGTGGACGTTTTTTTTAATCTGGCGTAACTATGTTGAATTTTAAATTTTAATTCTGGCATAATGTATTTTTTCAAATAAATATTTTTATATACTATTTCTTCTACCAGAGATAAAGAGAAATCGTTGATAATAAGAGTGTTGTTAGAGAAAAAGAAACTGTGAAATAGTTGGGGATATATTGATGTGTTCTACTTATTTTTATTTTTTTTTTAATTTCTAAAAGTTTTTTTAAGATTTAGAAGCATCAAGTCGCTATTACTGAAATTTTCACTACAAGAATGTCTGAAGACAATGAAATGGATAATGATAGTCAAGAATTAAGTCTTTCAAGTGTCAATGTTAGCGCAATTCAAAGACAATTATCTGCTGCTGTTCAAGCTGCTTCTGAAGAGCCTTCATTTAATTTGAGACTTATTGAAGCTGTGAAACAAAGCCATTGTTTATATGATCCTTCTGATAGGTTTATTTTTAATTTTTTTTTGTTAGTTTCCGTCTGTTTTATTTTTTGAGGGTCTCGATTTTTGATGAAACGTGTTGATTGTGAGCCTTTTACTATCTTTCGGTGTTACTTTTTCGATTACTTTCCTCCTTTTCACCCTTAGCGGCCCCTTACCATTACAAGAGAATAAGGGATCTTTGGTAACATTCCGATTTTTTTGGTCTTCCGGGTCTTCCGCCAATCTTGTCAAAGTGCAGTAGTGATTTTAACAATTTTTAGACAATATCGAAGTGCTGACTACAAAATTAAAGTTTGGAATCGTCTTGTTCAAGTGCTTGGATTTCAAGGTTTTCATTCATTTCTAATGGTTTCATTATTTTCCTTTTAAGGAGACGCCCGAACTTTGTACAATCGTTGGAAGCAATTGAGAGATAAATATGGGAAAGAAGTTTATTTTGCTTTGACTTTGAATTTAAATTTATTTTTTTTTAGAAAAAGAAGTTGAAATACAGTGGAGAGCAACATTCACAATGGCAATATTTTAAGGTTTTATTTTAGACCTGGTTGACTTTTAAGAAATTATTTATTTTTTAGTATTTTGAGTTTCTCGATCCTCATATGGTTGATAGAACACAAACACGTTTTGAACGGAACAAAGATGGAAAAAATGTGTGATTTTTTAGTTTTAATGGTTTAATTCAAATTTAAGGATCAACAAATAGTAATAACTGACCCAAATTTTACTCTTCATTTAATTGATGAAGTTAGACTGCAACCCTGTCTTTATGACATTAAAGATCCGAAGTATAGGCACAGTGAATATAGAAATCAAGCTTGGGGAGAAATTGCGAAGAATTTGTCTTTTCCAGGTTTTTTTTTCAAAATATTGCTTATTTTTGAAGTTTTTGTGGCTTTTCACATTATGAGGTCTTGGTTTTAGTGTTTTGACCAACTAGAGCCTATCACTCGAAGAATCTGACTTTTAGAGTTCTTCCCGGACTCGGAAGTCTATAACACCGAGTCCGAGACTCACAATGTCTTTGCCTTAATTTTGCTATTGACATCCAATCAATTATCGAATTATTAATTTGGGTAGGGAAAAGAGGCAGATATAAGGGGAAAATCGAAAGAGACTCCAAACTTCAAAATTACCTACAAATTTTGAAATCTTTTAAAATCCATGATTTCAATGATTTTTAGGTGATATAAGTTCCCTCTACAAACAATGGAAAAAAGTTCGGGATCGCTATGTTCGTGAAAAAAGAAAATTGCGAATGGCTGGCAATGCAAGTAATGAAGTTCCAAATTGGGAATTTTTTCGTGATTTGATGTGGATTGACCCTTTTTTGGATGAAAGAGCAGCGTTTGTTTTTTAATTCGAATTTTAATCAAATTTTGATTTTTTCAGCCAAGTAAAACGAAAAAGGGAAAGCAGCGAAGCTTCTGGAGGGGATGATGAGCCAATGTATTTAAATGATAGTTTTTCGTCTTCTACAACTGCTATAAATTGTCAAATTGGTTCTTTGCAGCATAATGATATGGGAACGTCACAAATGTCTTCACATCATTCACAACAGCAAGTTCAACAGGTTTATTTTTGAGATTATTTAGTTTGGGGTCTTTGTGTCTTTATATTTCGTGTTTTCTTATATTTTGATCAATCAGAGTTCATTCACCAAGTATCGGACCTTTGGATCTGTGCTCTGATATGGTTTCACTGTCTCAGACTTGAAAGTCTACAGCACCGAGTATGGGACTCAAATTACCATTCAATAAGTTCGTCAGAGTCCTCACCCTTCTATTATAGCTTTCCCTGCCCTATTGATTTTTTTGGGGAAATCATCCAATAAATTTTAATTTTTTTAATTCTAGCAACTTCAAAACCCTTATACAATGATGTCTATTCAACAACAACCTTTAGAATCAGTTCAACACCCTTCTTTTAACTTTGGTCATCAATTGCAACAATTAGTCAGACTTCAACAACACCCACCAATGCAAAATAATAGTAACCCAAATATTGTTGTAGGACATTCACTTACTGGATTACATCAAATACAGCAGCAACAACAGGTTCTTTCTTAACTTATATGTTTTTCTCCTTTATTGCTTGACCACTTTTCTGACTAACCATAAGGTTGTATAATCTTCATTTTGGTGGATTTAACGGTTAGAGTTTCTGTCATTCTGATTACTGAAAAAAATTGTTGAAAATGTCAAAAATTGCATGAAATTTCAATCGATTGAAATTTTTTAAACTTGAAAGAATCATCAAATTTTGATGAATATGGAAGGGCTTAATGAAGGCCCTTCTTATTCTATATAAATTTATTAGAATTTCTAGCAAAAATTTTTTTTTCGTTCATTTCAAAATGCCAAAAATTTCATTAAATTTCAACCAATTGGAATTTTTTAAACTTAATTAGATTCAACAAGTTTTATGATTATCTGTGAGTAGAAGTCTTCCACTCACTGATTATATATCAATTTCCTATAATATCAAAAAAATTTTTTTGTTCGTTGATGTCAAAAATAGATGAAATTTGAATCGATTCAAATTTTTTAAACTTGATTGGAAACTAAAAATTTTATGATTTTTGAACGGCAGAAGTGTTCTGCCGACTAATGCAATAAGAATTTTCTTGAATTTTGAAAAAAAATTTTGTTCGTCATTTCAAAACGTCTAAATCAAGGATTGACGAATCAGTCTCCTAGCCATTTTAATTTTTTTTCGTCCCTTCTTCTTATTTTTACTTAAAAAATTCGTTTTGTTTACTAGAATTTATCAAGACTTCGTCCAACATCACTTTTAAATGATTCAATAGGTTTAGTAACTTCTTCAATTCAAAATAATCCTTCTCAACAACAATTAATGATTTCACAACAATCTTTACCTTTAAATAATTTTTCTCATCTTGAAATGAATCAAGTAAATGTAAATACACCAAATATTGTTGGTGAACATCCAACTGATTCACAAAACCCACAAAAACATTTAATTTTACCTCAACCAATTTGTGATGGTGAAAGGGCTTTTGCTTTAAGGTTTTTTTTTGATAATTTTTTAAAAAATTTTAGAATTTTTTTAAATGTTTTTCAGTGTTGTTGCCGATTTACTTTGTCTTCCAGAACATGCACGTTCTATGGCTAAAGCACAAATTCAACATTTATTAGAAAATTCAAAAATCACAATTGTTAAGGCATAGGGAATTTTTTAGTATTTTTTCTTTAGATTTCTAGTCTTTTAATTTTTTATTGATTTTTTAAAAACCGGTTATTGGCTTGGTAGAGCGTTATTTGCGGATAACAATTAAGCGTTTTTTGTAACCTATAAAAAGTTTCTCTACCAAAATTAGATTACCAAAATGCTTCAGTTGACATGTTGACACGATCCTTTGTTCCATCCAACTTCTTAGTTCCAATTTCAGTTCCAATTTCCCTTTTTCTAATTTCCAATAGTTTTCAGTTTTTGTACGCAAATAACAGTCCGCAAAATTGTCGATGAGCCATTAATTTCTTATTTCAAAATTTTATTAACAAAAAAAAAGTGAATAGGTAGTCCTCGATAAACGATAAACTGGACGTATTCTATTTGAACAATAAGTGTATTTTAAAAAATATTTTTCTCTTCCTTTTGCTATTTTTTAATATATTTATATTTTTTAATATATATTTTTTCATTATATTTTTAAATAAATTTTTTTTGCTAAAAAATTTTTTAAATTATTGTTTTTATCTTCAATATTTTACTTTAATTTGTTTTTCTTTTTTAAATTAATTAAAAATCTTTTTTTTATTTTTTTCAGCTTAAATGGAAGGAAAGATTCGTTGTAGATTATGCACTGAAGTATTTAATGAAGCTCATTCTTTGGAGGCACATATTGCAACTACTCATATTTATTATACACCTTATGAATGTGAATTTTGTGGAAATGCTTTATTTCCGACTGATAGAGCATTGAGGGATCATTACAGAAATATTCATAATGTTGAGGATTTTGTGGTTTGTTTTTTATTTTTTGTTTTTTTTTTTTAGATTTTTGGGGTTTTTTTTGGCGTTCTTGTGCTTGTTGCGGGGTTTTATAAATTGTTTATTGATTTATGCTAATGGGAATTCTACGTTAGGTTTTCAGACTTGGGAATTTTCAGACTTGGGGGTTTCAGACTTTATCTTTAATTCATTTGGTTCCCTACTCAGGGACATTGTTAGTTCTGCTTCCCATCTTGCAATTTTCTGGTGGTGGGTTTGTCTACTTTGTATGGCATTAAACTTTTTTTAATGGTTTTAGTCGATCGATTAATTAATCGATCTCCTTTTCTTGATGAAAAGAACAACTTTTTCCATTCTCTAAATTCCATTCTTTAAAATAACCTCAAGACGATTTTTGGTCTTTAAACGTCTTTTTCCCTATTCTTTGTCATAATTTCTTTCATACAAATTTAAAAAAAAATTTCTTTAGATAAAATATAGAGTCAATCCAGAATTGGAAAAGCGTAAAGAAATGTTGGATCAATTAATGCTCGATTCTACAAATTTAACATTTAAAGAACAACAACAACAAGCTCCATATGGTGCTTTTGCTTCACAATTATTACAAACATGTACAACACAATTATTGCGTGAACAATTAACAAAAAGTGAATTATTTGCTAGAAGAGATGATTTTAAAGTTGAAGATTATTTTTCGGTTTATTTTTTTAATTCATTTTTATTTTTTTAAATTTTATTTTTAAGCCTGAAACTGCTAATGTTTCAAATAATCATTTTGGTCCGTCAACAAGTGATGGTGTTTTAACTGAAAATTCTACTCAAAAACAGTTTGTAGATTTTTTTATTTTATATTTTTGAACGTTTTTTTTTAATTGAGTCGTTTAAAAATAATTTGCCATCAATGGGATTCGAACCCATGACCCTTTCTGGGGAGAAGGCTAATTTTTTCCAACTAAACCACAAATGGTATTCTTGCTGCTGGTGGCCTAATTTTGTAGCGAATCGCTTGGATTTGAAAGCTTATAACTTTTCTAAAAATAAAGTTATAAATTTGGTTTTTATATCAAAAGATAGAGCAGATTCTTGCCTACAAAATAATGATAAGAATTGATTTAAAAATTTTGTTTTCAATTTTTTTACGAATTTTAATATCGAATTTAGGTGATATTTAACTAGTTTATTTAAAATAGGTTTTTGTCTCTTAATGTTTCTTCCAATAAAACTAATTTTCTTAAATTTTCAGATATTTACAAGATCCTAAACCACTTTTTGGCCATCTCGCTCAAAATGAACTTATTTGTGTTGGTTCAATGAATGGTTCTGGTGATGACTTTATTAATACTACAATTGGTTTATTTTTTATTTTTAATATTTTTTAAATTAATTTTTTCAAATTTTAAGCAAAACAAAATGGATCTAAAAAGCGTTATAGACGTAAAATTAATAGTGATGGAAGTATAGAACCAAAGATTGAAATTAATGGAGTGATGGAAGAAGAGAAAGTGGTTGGTATATTTAATTTATTTCTTTTTTAAAGGGGTTTTGAAGGTTTTGACTTTTTCTGAAAGGGTGTAGGTTCTTTTCAATGTCACTTTTTTAATGTTGTTTAGTCTTTAATCTTAAGATTCGAAAAGATTATTGGCTGAAAAAGGAAATTTAGTTGAGATGACATTTGTCCCAAATTTTGCATTTATGAGAATTTTCCACTCTTGGTGATTGGGGTTTTCCGATTTTTCCTAGGAATGAGAGATTCTGTGATTTGATATTTGATTATGATTGAAAAAAAATCGAGAAAATTTTTTTATGAAAAGAGTGGTCAAAGGGACAGTTTTTTGTTGTCCTTGACAGAGAGAGGGATTTTCCCAGCTTTCGACTTGGGAACCTCCATTAAATGAAAATTCAGTCTTTTAATTTGCTTATTTTTATCTTTTCAGACAATGGTTGAATGTATTGATTGTAAACGCAAAGTTGGAAAATATCGAAATTCAATGCTTATTCATACAAGTACTCATCATTGTGATCAACCAATTTTTGAATGTATTGGTGAGGGTTGTGATAAAAAATGGTATTCATTATCTGCTAGAACTAAAGAACATATTGAATCAAAACATGGAGGAAATTCTTCTCTTCTCAAGGTTTTTTTGAAAATTTTTTTAGAAGAGGTTTTGAAACATTTTTTAAAGGATAATCGTGCTGTTTTAATGCCTATGATGAAAGCTAAAACAGCTAAACTTTTTCCTGATTATTATTCTTTGGCTACCAATTTGAGGGAATTATTACAATAATTTTAAAATTATTATTTAAAGTAATATTATAATTAATTTAAAGAAATTTTTTTTGACTTTTATTTTTGCCTGATTTTTCCCCCGCCTCTTTAAAACTTGTAAAAACAGTATTTCCTAGAATTCATTTTGCCCACAATTTTTTTAATTTTCGGTCTTTCTGAATGATCCATATATATATCGTTCGAAAGCTCTGGATGTGGGGATTATTTTTCTTAGCAGGATTGATTTCTTCAGACCGTCGCGAGAAAAGTTATAGCCCGATAAATGCTCGCAATCATGATTTTCGATAGTTATCCGTCTGTAACTTTTCATATAACGATCTGATCAGAACAACCTTAAAAGGAAAAATAATTCTCACATCCAGAGCTTTCGAACGATATAGGAATCGTTAAGAGACCGATAATTAAAAAAGTTATGATCCAAAAAATGAACCGCATTGAAATGCGGCACTGAAACGACCTCTTTGGAATTTTAGGATTACTGTATGTCTTATTGATTAAAATGTCATTTTGTCACTTTTAAAATATATATTAATTATTTAATCAATCTAATCAATTCTTTTCACCATTTCTCTATTTTCTCTCGCGTTTTGATTCTTTTTTTGATAATAAGATTAATATTCTTTTGTTTTTACTTTTAAAAACGATGTTTTTTAATCGTTTAAAATATTTTTCTTTGCTTCTTTTTTTCGACTAATTTTTTAAAAAATAAATTTCAGAGCAACTTATCTTCAAAAGCAAAAATTTTTTCTTTTAAAAAATGACAACAACAACAAGTGACCCAATAGTTGCTGATGCATCTATGAATGACCAACGTCTTGTTTGGATTGATTGCGAAATGACTGGTTTGGATCCTGTCAAGTGTCGTTTGGTGGAGATTGCTTGTATTGTGACTGAAGGTGATTTGAAGGTGGGGAGTTTTTTTTTTAATTTTTTTTTGAATTTTCTTTTTGTTTTTTTACGATTTTGAATTGTTGCGCTATTCGCGTTAATTGTAATACGCGTGTATTTTGTTTTGCTGAGAAAATCATTAGGCACTTGCAAAGTTTGTGGTGTAGAGCCTTCATTTGTGGACAACTTTTCCTGGACTTTTCTCTTTTTTTTGATCAATGATTGAGTTGCTTTTGACTTCTAATCACTAATCTATGACATCTAAAAGACTAGTAAAAGAAAGCCATCGAACAAAGAAAAATTTGTAAAAAATCCGCAAAAACTGCACTTGTCCGCTAAAGTTGTCCGCAATTTTTTTTTACTAAAAAAAATTTTTTTTTTAATTTTTTTGAAATACTCCTTTGACCACAATTTTATTTTTTAACAATTACACACAAATTAACATCAATTAATTATTCATATATTCAAATAATTCCTCTTTACTAATTTTTCCATTATCATTTTTATCAACTTTTTTAAAACCTTTTTCAACTGCTTCTTCAAGTGTTTTTGCATTTTGTTTTGTAATTTTTTCTTTTAATTCTGTTGGATCCATTTGTTTTGATTTTTCTTTCCAAAAATTTGTTGCTTCTTCTAAAGATATTGAATCGTCATTATTAGCATCTACTTGTTGAAATAATTGATTAAATTGGTCTGTTGATGATTTTTCATTTTCTTCTTTGTTTTCTGAATCGTTTGTTGATTTTATATTGTTGATTAATAACTGCGGGGAAATTAAAAAATATTTTTTAAAATTTAATTACTGTTAGCGCGCGCTTACTAAAATTAGTTAAAAAAGCTTGTAAATTTTTGAAATTTAGCGTAGATTCTAACTACAAAAAAAACTTGAAATTTTTGTTGGTTATGTTGAAGGGTTGTGGTGTCAAAAAGTTTTTGTTTGGGTTGTTTAAAAGAGAATCTGTTTTTTTTAAAATGTTTTTTTTTATTTATTTGAATAGTTGTCGGTTGAAAAAATTTATTTAAGTTTTTAGTATGTGTGTGATTGTTTTGATTTATAACAAGGACAAGAAATTAACTAACCAGAACAAGCCAAAAAGCAACAATAATTTTTAACATTTTTAAGTTTTGTAAAATTTTTTAAAGTTTTAAAGAAAATGGAAGGGGAGAAGAGAAAGTTTAAGTAAGACATTTGAAAAATTAAAAAAAAAACGTTTCTTTCAGTCATTAAGATAATTTAAAAATGATTAATTAATTAAAAAAAAATATAGATTGTGGCTGAATGCGGTCCTTTCGCAATTTCACAACCAACAAATATTTTGGAGGGAATGAATGATTTTGTTAGGCAAATGCATGAAAATAATGGACTTTTGAAACGTTTAGAAAGTGAAGGGATTGAAGAGAGTGAAGTGGAGAATAAGGTTAATAATTTGTTAAAGTTGATAGGGAAGGGGAATGTTTAGAAAATAACAAAAAATTTTCTGAAAAAATTCTGAAAATTCTAATTTTTGTGTTTTTGACTTTAGGGTATTATTGTCGTTTAAGACTCATTTTTCCTTGGTAACTTTGCCAAATAGACTCCTATAACTATTAAATTTTGCTCTAGTATCGTCAAAAGGTTCATCTAACATCTCTAAAAATTTCAGAATTTTCTTAGTTTTTTTTCGAAAATTCTGGTTGAAAATTTGCCTTAAAGAGAGGGTCCTTTGATTATTATTTTTCTCATTAAAATTTCGTATTTTTCTTGTAGCTTTTGGAATTTCTTCGTCTTCATGTTCCTCCACGCAAATGTCAACTTGCTGGGAATAGTGTTCACTATGATCTTCAATTCCTTAAACTTTATATGCCTAAATTTGTTGAATATTTGCATTATCGTATAGTTGATGTCTCTTCAATTAAAGAGCTTGTTAGTCGTTGGTATAGTAAATCGGAAGAATTGATTAATATGCCAGCAAAAAAGTTGAAACATTTGGCAATGGATGATATTAAAGAAAGTATTGATGAATTGGTTTATTATAAGAAACATTTTTTTGTTTAGAAATGGAAATTTGATTTTTAATAATTTCAGAATTATATTTTATTTATTTTAGAAAAATTCTGGGTTGTGTTTATGGCGTAAATTTTTTTATTCTCTTTCAATCACTAATTCATCTAAATATTCTTCTGTAGCTCTCAATCGTTGTAATTTTTGTGCTAATTCTTCGCATTGACATTCTACTTGATTTTGTGCTGTTTCTGTTGATGGGCGTCTATAAAAGGGAGGGGAATTTATTCTAAAAATTTTTTTGAAGAAAATCGACTTGCCTAGAAAAAGCTTTCACTTCTCCTTCAAATCCACAACGTATCTGATAAAGAAAAATTAAAAAAAAAATATATTTGAGAAAATTAATTATTACTTCATCTGTCCAAAAAGCTATTAATGTACGCCATGCTCTTCCAGCTTCACGTGTTTTCTAAAAAAAAAATTTTTTTTTAATTTTATTTGTTGATTTTTTCTCTTGTTTCTCTCTCTAACCTGAACACATTCAACAGAACAAATTTTCTCCATAACAATTTCCCCAAGTTTATCCCAAACATTGGCTGATAATTGAGATGTTCGTGAAAGAAACTGAAAAAATGTTTTTTGAATTTTTAAAATTTTTTTTTTTTTGATTTTTCGTCCTCTAAAAATTTACCGCGTGTTGTTGCCCAATACATTTACTACTTCCATTAATTATTTGTTGATTTTCTGAATAACCATCTCCCTCTACAAATTGTATCAAATCATCAATAAATCTTTAAATTTTATTTAAAAATTATTTAATTAATTTTTTAATTAACTTTATAAGCATTCGAATATGTTCTTCCATTGAAGCGGGGTTAGGTCCTCCACCTGAAGCTTTTTCCCAACAATCAACATAATCTGCTTTGCAGAAAATCTAAAATTATTATTTTTTGTATTTTTTATTTTTGTATTTTTTTTATTTTTATATTTTTTATTTTTGTATTTTTATTTTTGTAGTTTTTTATTTTTGTATTTTTATTTTTGTAGTTTTTTATTTTTGTATTTTTATTTTTGTAATTTTTTATTTTTGTAAAATTCTGAAAAATACAGTTTATATTATTTAATTCTGAAATACAGTTCTTTCTGTAAAACACTTATCTTTTGTATTACTGATAATTAACTCTGATTTTTTTTTAATTTCACAAAATACATTATTGTATTTTTTCTCTATTTTTACTGTAAATTCTGATTAATATAAATTCTGCTTTCTGTTAATTAGTTTATCTTTAGCGCCCCCTATTTTCTTCCCTAAAAATTATAATTTAAAATACACACTTCTTTAACTGCTGGCTCTGTCTGTGACAGTTCCATAAATATTTTACGCATTAAAGAGAATAATTGTGCTTGTTGTTGTCTCATTTGTCGCCATGTTGTACATAAAGCAATTTTTTGGCTATTGGACATTCTGCCTAATAACGAGAGAGCTTCTGTTGATCCTTTAAGGGAATTTTTGATTTTTTTTTAGGATACTTCCATTTGTTTAACCTCTATGTCGTGATGACTTGCTTCTAAAATTGCGTGACCCTTTACGTGACAAACTTCCGCTTCCATTAGCTGATTGTATCCCACAAGAAGTAGGAGAAGAAACAGCTGGGTGATTGTTTGTATTAGCACGTGGAAATCGTAAAGATTGTGTTCGTCGAAATTGTGAAAAAGGTCCTCCGTTTTTAATAGCAGCCATTGAAGTAGCAGGCATTTTTTAATATTTTTTTAAATTTATTTTTCTCTTAAAAACAAAATTATTTAATTAATTCTGAAGCAAAATTCTGATTTAAAAAAATATTTTCTTTTTAATTATTATTTAATTCTGAAATACATTTATTTATTTATTTATTTATTTATTTATTTTCTAAGTAAATTCTGATTTTTACTTATTCTGTTATTTACCTAATTCTAAAAATACAAAATCTGATAATAAAATACTATATAATTTTTGTAATAATTTTTGTAATTCTGATTTTTATGTTTTAGTTACAAAAATGTATTTTTTTTCTTATTTAAAATTCTGACAAATGTATTTTTTATTTTAAATTCTGATTTTAAAGATAGAAATACATTTTAATAAGTAAAAGATGAAAGAATATTTTTATAATTAAAATTCCTAAGGCTATATTTTTATTAAAATTTGTTTAAAGAAAAAAGAGTAAAAAGGGGTTAGTTGAATAATATATTTTATTAAAAAAAATATGGAGGTAAAAGATAAAAGAAGAAAAAAATGCAAAAAATTATTTCGCCATTTTTTAGACTTTTTTTTTTGTTTGTTTTGTTATTTTTTTGTTGTGTAGAAGGCGCTAACGAGCTTATAGTAATATTTTTTCTTGAGGCTTTTTGCTTTAAATTAGAGGTGAGAGGGGGGAAAGGTTTTATGGATATATATTTTTTTTTTGTTTCTTATCTATTTTTTTTTGCCGTTCTTTGAAAAAGATGAAAAAAAATGAGAGAGGGTTTAATTTGAAAAAAAAGTATAGTAAAATACACGTGGTTTTTTGGATGTTTTGAAATCTTTCTGTGTTTTTTAGATTTCTTGAAATATTTTTGAGGTTTTAGATTTTTTGTAAAAATATTTTAAGGTTAATTTTTAAATTTAAAAACGAACAAAAAAAGACAATAAAGGATTTGAGTAAACAGAGAAATTGAATGTGTTCCAAATAAATCCTAATATTTATTTTTATAAAAGGGTATGAAAAGCAAATAAAAATATAATAATTGGAGGTGGTTAAATAGTGACATAAAGGAGAAAAAAAGGAAAATATTTTTTTGGAATTTCTTTTTGGAATTTCTATTTTTAAAAATTTTTTTTCTTATTTTTTTAGATTGTTTGATTTTTAAATTTTTTTCTATTTTAGGGGATTTTCAAAGGGATCTTCTTGCTATTAAAAATATTTTCAAGTCTTCTTCTGCAAAATCTATTAATTTCTTCTTCTTTATATATTTCATTTTTTAAGGGCACACCCTAGTTAATTAATTATCAATTTATTCATTAATAAATATTTTAAATGTCTATATATTCAAAAATGGGATTTCATAAAATATTCTTACTTTTTAAAATTTGTATTCCTCCTTATTTAAGACTTGGGGAGATAGTCTCTATGTCCAGACGTTCTTTTAAATATTCCTTAATGGGTTTGTATCCATTAAAAAACTTTTTTTGAATATATTTCCTTTTAATAAATATCCATGGAACCATAAAATCGAGAAAAGATGACGAAAAAGTGGAGAAAAAATTTTTTAAAAGGGGAAAGAATAATGATGGCACTTTATAAATACGGAGAAAAATTCATAGAAAAAATTCTTTTAATGGATTTATATAAAAATGTTTCAGGTGAAAGAACAAAAATATGAATAAATGAGAAGGTTTTTGGGGAAAAGGGGGAATTAATTAATAAGGAAATAAAAAGATTTGCGGACAATTTGAACATTTTTGCGGATAAGTTTTTTTATTTTAAAGAAAATTCTGATTTTTTTATTTTAAAATACATTTTGAGGTTTAATTAAAAATTTAAAATACAAATTCTGATTTTAAAAATACAGTTATTATTTTTGTAATTCTTCTTTTGTGATTTCTGATAATTTTTGTATTTTTAATCTAAAATATTTTTGTACTAAAATTCTGATTTTCAAGGGAGAAAATACATATTCCCTTTAAATACAAAAAATATTAAAAGTGATGACAAAATAAATTTAAAACATAATTTTTTTTCACACATTTTTTTAAAGTCCAAAAACATCAAAAATGGACAGGTAAAAGGGAAAAGTATGTGTTTATAGGAAAAAAGCAAACAATTATGTCACTTAAAATATGGGAATTCTTTTTTTATTATTTTTTTTCAATGTTGCCTTGGTTTTTAGACTGAATAAAAAAATGTTTTAAGTAAAAATGAAAAAAAAAACGTGAGTAAATTGTTTTTTTATATAGACAGAATTTAAAATGATGGGAGAGAATTTTACCTAGAAATTATTTGGAAGGATCTTTTGGAAGCAGTAAGGCTTAGTCGAGAACTTATAAAATAATCGTTTGAAGACTTTGAGTTGTGAAATTTTGTGTGGATGTACTTGATAATGTTATTTAATTGTTCTGAAAATTTCAGAATTTTTGGTTGAGAATTTCTGAAGTTATAAGCGAAAATATGGGTGGGGTCACTAAGTGTAAAAGATGGTAAATAATAAAAATAATTTTTTTTTGTTTTTAAAATTAACTTTAAAAAAATAAAATTAACAAAACCATAAAATTTGAACAACAGGAAGAAGAAGGCACAAAGGATGTTTGAGAAAAAAATAAAATTTTTTTTTTTTTTTGAAAAAATAAGGAAAGAACGCTATTTTTTAGTGCGTGACAGACCTCTTTTTCCGAAGCAAAATTTTTATTTGAGTATTTTTTTATTTTTATTTTTCAATAGCGGAAAGGGAAACAAGCATCCGGACGCGCGAAATTCAATCATCAAAATAAAATAAATAAATTGAAATTGAGATAAAAAATAATTTTTTTAATTAGATTTAGATTTATTTAGTTAAAAAAAATTAAATGCCAAAAATTATTTTTTTTATTAAATTACCGGTTGGGTGTGTTTAATGTGTGCGTGCGAACCTATAAATAAAATATTTACCATTTATTAAAATTTTTACAGAAGATAATAATTAAATATATAAAAAGCAGAATTATATTTTTAAGTCGAAATTTGTATTTTAGAAAATAAATAGCAGAAAAAGTCAGAATATATTTTTAATTATGAATTTATAAAATACAGTTTTGGAAAAATACATTCCGGAAAATAGTTTTTAGAAAATAAAATACAGTCTTCAACCATTAAAAATACAGTCTATAAAAATACAAAAGCAAAATCAGAATTTCTTCCATCAGAATTTTATTTCGCTAGGATGTGTTTCAAAGTAATATTTTACAAAAAAAAATTATGCAAAACACAAAAATCAGAATTTTATTTTTAAGATATATCTAATTTCAGAATTTCCTAATATAGCAACAGCTTTTCTTTTATTTTTTGCTTTTCTTTATCTTTAAATAAATTTTTGCTTTTAAAAAGCTTAAAATAAAAAAAAAACTAAACTCAATTTAGGCAATATTGTCTTGCTATATATATTTCTAAAAAAACTTTCAATTTTTTCTTTTTCTATTTTATCTTTACGGTCAAAGCACAAAAAAGGAAAAAAATAAATAGAAAAAAAATATATTCAATTCCCAAAAAAATCTCAGGGGAGCTTTTATAGCAAAAAAAAAGCTAATTTTAGAGATAGGACATA